>JAQGBW010000248.1:0-51018 GCA_034698625.1 Julus scanicus | reverse complement strand
GATATTTTTACATTATCGGTATAGGAAATTTCCACGGACCAGCATAAAATGACGTAGGAAGCGGGATAACGTACGAAGTGGACAACGTAAAATCGGGGTTCCACTGTATTGTTGTCTTCTCTAAAATATTATTTCAATCACACATAACTTTATAATCCTTCATTAACACATTTGCGATTAATTCTAAAATTCGCACTTAAAATCCGAAAAGAATCCGGAAATCAACTTATCCCACAAGGACTGAGTTCAGACTGAATAACAGAGTGAGCGGCAGCAATGTAAACAAGGTTATAAATGTTACCAAATAATTAAATGTAATAATTACAAAATTGGGCAATTTTTACCTAGCTAAGCTGCACGACTGCTGCCATCAAGAATGGGGAAGATTTTGCATTATCAAACAACAACATATAAAGTAAATGTGGAGAAATTCGAATAGAAGACGTAAATATAACTGGTCTAAATTGATAAATCGCACACAACGAAATAATATATAAATAAAATGTAAGATTTAATTCTTGAAAAGATATTCATCCAAAAATCCAGTTTTTGAATTTAACATTCATAATTTATCAACACATTTCTTATTATTAATGACAAGTGTGGATATCACGCTTACAAAATGCTCACATTGCACAAAACACTTTTTCTAAGCGTCTGGCAAAGACAGTTTTACCAAATTTTTAAATTTAAATTTGCCGCCATTTTATGCTCGTTTCTAGAAGTTACACAGAATGAGTTATAGATGGCGTTGGTAGTTAGCAGGCGTCACACATGATCCCTCGCAGCTAGTAATTTAAAACCTATTCCAAATCCTGTCTCGAACTTTCTATCCTCAATGTGTCTGTACTTCTGTTATTACAGACCTACGCCCATTACTTTAGAAATATTGACAGAAAATAAATAACGAAAATTAAGAAATGAAAACTTTTGCATTCAAATTTATTTTAGAAATTTTAAAACAATTAAATTTGGATGAACAATTTAGATAAGATGGGAGTGAAATTTCATGTTTAGAAAACAAAAGACATTTTAATTAACTAAGTCAGTAATTATTTTAAGCTCTGAAACTATTAATACAAGTGAATAAGAGCAGACTTTCCTTTGTCGATTTCAAACCATATATTCAAAAAATGCATCCTAATTTATAATGTTAAAAAATACTATATAAAGCTCTGTTTAAAACATAATTTAATAAAAATAAAAACAGAAAAGCCCAAAGGGTTAAATAATACCGTTTAACCGTTATGTTATTTTTGGTAAAACCTGCAAGAAAATATAGGTGCACAGCCTTTTTTATTCACAGGCCATGAGTCATCAAAAAAATTGACTCATGGGCTAACACCCAATCTCCAAATCCAAGAAAATGTTCTTAATTTCAATGTTATATACGGTATATGTATGCCTGGCCTTTTTGAATAGCCCATTAAATAAATAAATAAATTAATTAATTAACTTTAAATATAAAATTAGGTTTTGGGGAATTTAAGAGACTAAAGAAAATACACCTATTAAAGTTTAAATAAATTTCGTATTATTTCGTTTAATTTTGCCTTCACATCTAATTTGTGTCGAAGTTTTCTTTCAAATGTTGAGCTTCTCAGCAAAGCACGTTGTAATGCCCAAGCAATGAAATTCAAAAAGGGCCATTCCAAAAGGACGTGAAGGGAAATTCCAGCATAAAACTGATGTTTTTAACACAAATTTAGGCATAATTAGCGACTTTCCCGAGGTTATAAAAATTAAAGTACATTTGTGATTGGGGACACATTTCGTCTGGCGTCCCTCCCATAATTAACTCACATATTAAACCTCATTTAAACAGAAAAACCAAAAACTGAAAAATTCCGTCATTAATGAACGTCCATAATGACTTCTCCCTTTCACCCCCCCCCCCCTTCCTCCCAGTCCAAAAGACATCAGACCCTCTCCGCCCCTTATCCCCTATTGAAGACGTCCTTTTTGAATAGCCCCTTACCGAGATTCACGTTTCCCCACATATGCGATGCGGGGCAGTATCAATCAGCTCCTCTCCCTTCACTCTGCAACGTGTCCCACATGGGACAAGCATATCTGGTTCATATTTCAAAGTTGGAGCGCCTTAGTTGTACGGTGCTGCCCCCTGGCGCGCAGTCCATCCATCTCAGTGGGGGTATAAAAAAAAGCGGGGATTTAGGTCGGCAACAACAAAAGGTGACATAAATCAAGTATGATAGACGTTCGTTGACGGGGGGTTGATGGATCAGGTCCTGAAATTGACGGCTGGCCGCCTGCCAAACCATTACCAGCTGCGCAATCTGATTGGTGCTTGTCACGTTTCCAACTTGTCAGCGTAATATTTGTTGACGTCACGCAAATGGCATAAACCAATCATAACGATAGCTGTCAAAGTAAGTCGTTCTCGATTGGTCGGCGGCAAAACTGAGTAACAGACAGACGCACTGCAGGACGCAAAAAACAACGCATTCGTCTTGAACTTCAGGTAAACGCGCGGTCATCTTTCATCCCCCCCAACCTAAAATCCGTTTACTACCGTCGGGTGGCGTTGCGTGTCCGTCGTGCCTTGGTATCGTTATCCCCCACCAGCAGCTTGAACGAAAGCGGTACGCAGCGCGTCAGTATGAGATCTGAAGCGAAGACGTGATGTACAACAGTCTGTTGGCGCTCCGCGATTCTATTTCTCCGGTCGCTCCACCGTAAGCTACGTTTCAGTTTTTCTGTCGTGAACGACGCATACGTGCACCAACAACGTTTAGGACCACCAGGAAATTCGGTGAATTTTAGGTGCGATTTTATCATCTGTCTACCCGCTCTGTGTGGCGAAACAAGGTTCGGAATAGGATTTCCTAACGGAAAGTACGCGTAGGAGACAGAAAAAAAAATAAAGGGCGATACTTCACATCAGCCCTGCACAATACGTTGGATTTGCTCGCGAAAAGGAGAAAAATTTCTCCGTTCGTGACTTACGATTCGAACTATTTTAAAATGTTGACCCCTAGTGGCAACCAGTATCTACGGCCAGAATACCTGTCGCCGTTGCCGACCACGGTGAGTACAATACCTTTACGAATATATTTTTTTTCTTAAAATGCCGAAAATGTTTCAATCTTTAAAATAGTCGGGGGAGCAGATTAATAATTTTGGGGTTTTAAAAAATGCTGACTTGCGCAAACAAAGTTTTTTTGCTATCTTTGTCGTACCAGAAGTTTCTTCTTGATAAGTGCTTGGCTATAACTTTTTCACTATCTTTAAAATGCCCAAAAAGTAATTTACGCCAAATGGAAACTAGAAATGAGACGCTTGAGAAACTTGTTCAAAAGTTCACAACACAAGTAGTATCCGATTGTCAGTTTTATCGATCAAATATATCGCGTTCTACGGGTAGTGCAAATTGACGCATGTTAGGAGGGATTGGATGCCGAACGCAAAGGCAACTAGCGCCGCAGAGTGGTTGAAATTACGAACGATGGCTTGCTTGCCTTTCGAAATTTCCACTTTTTGGTACACGTGCAGTGTTTCACGTGATGGCAAACTTTTCTATTCCAAAATGCAGCAAAATATACAGTATGTGGTGTAGATAGATATTCTCGAAAATTAAATAGTTTTTAGTGCGTTAAGCCTATACGTATATAACGGACAAAAACCCGTTTGTATACTTGTATGCGTGTATAATTTGAAAAAACTTAACATCATGAAAATGACTTCATATATGATTAATTTATATATTATAATTAGCCTATTACACATTAATTGGCACAATGATGCAGATGAGCTTGTCACGGGTTGTTTAGTATACACATTTTTTGGAGGTTTTTTTTATTGAATTTTATGTTAGGCCTAACCATTTTTTTTACGGCGTTTTGCTTTTTATTTTTACATCATGTACTTTTTTTCAATATTGCCTATCTAAGTGTTCGTTTGTGATTTCGCTTATATAGCAATCAACCCGGGGACAAGTCCATCATTGGCATCATCCAGTAGGAAATAGCTCTTACGTGAGTTTGAATTTATTTCATTTTTGACAATTTTTAGCGGCCAAATTTGTAGATCTACCTACATCTATCAATTATCGGTCAAAATGAAGTCAACGTTTAAGGTTTACTTTATAAAAATTAAGTATCAGTAGCTACGCTATTACAGAATAGGGCCGTATATGGGGTAAACTTTTGTAGAAAAGTTAGGTAACAATAACGGTCATTTTTTTTTAAATAGGCCTTTAACTCGTTTAAGAAATATAAAATACAATGCTGCAACGCGTACAAAAATAAATTCACGAAGAAGTTATCAAAGTTATCAAATTGGTTCAATGCCAACATTATATAATTCGCGAAAAAATTGTAAAATATTTTGCCAAAATAATGAAAGTTGCTAATTATAGCGCCGCGAGGCCATGCATGTATTTCAAGTTAAAGATATAGGTCCTTTGGAAAGTAGTAAAAAAAATTTGTTTCATAAATCTAAACTGTTAACTGCATATATTGTATGCTATAAGAGCGCCTTATTTTTTTCGTAATATATAAAAAGGTTTATTTAAAATTATATTTAGACTTTTATTAGGTATTTATACTTTTTGCATGGTGAGGGAATAATTAACAACTCGTCCTATGTAGCCTAAACTTAAAACTTTTTAAAGTACTGGTATATAAGGGCCTACATGCGCATTTTGCATGGTGAGGTTATAAATTTAACAACTCGTCTTAGTATATAGTCTAAACTTAAAACTTTTTAAAGTACTGGTATATAAGGGCCTACATGCGCATCATAATAAAACCAAATGTAATTTCAATGAAGTTTTTTTTTTTCAAACGTCTCATGAGCTCCCTGCAGTTTGCGAAATTCTAGTATGTCGATTTTTTTAATCTGGACAAAGCAATAACGAATTTTTTTTCTTTATTTCCGCAGTTGGACGCCAAAAAGAGTCCGTTGGCCCTGTTAGCGCAGACATGCAGCAACATAGGCGCGGACACCCCGGGGACAAAATCCCTGATTCCTCCCGTGGAAAAGCAGAGCAAGGAGTCTGAAAAGTCCCGGGACAAATCGACTCCACACAGTGAGGACAAGTCGTCGTTCAAGCCCTACGAGTCCATCAAGAAGGAAGAAACGGGCAGTGACAACGAAAAGAGCGGCTTCCGTACGCCAACGTCCAAGTCATCGTCGCCGGCCGTGTCCAGCACGGGCTCGGCAAACAGTGGCAAGGCTTCGCCGGCCGTCTCCACGGACAGCACTGCCAAGACGTCAGATACGACCGCGGTCACATCGGCCATCACCAACCCCTTGAACTCTGCCTCTTCAGGCGGCCTTCACTCGCAACACAACCGCATCAGCATTGGATGCGGCAACATGTTCGTCGAGGTAAATCACCACGACTCTGGCATGCCCAAAGACAATGGAATGGGTGCCCATCTGCCCTTAGGCTACAAATCCAGCCAGCTGATCCCCGGCCTACCCCCGGGAGGCGTCCTGGGTGCGCTGTCCAACTGCAGCGGATGCACGCAGGTCGTAGGGCACGTGCCCGTGGACAATGCTGTCACCAGCCCATCTTATCCACCCGGCATTCCCACCCAAGGTGGCAACCCCTTGAAACCCGGCTACCCACCCACGTCCTCCCTCTCACCCTACGTGGCTTACGCCAGAGTCAAGACGGCCACCGGCGGTACCACCTTGGTGCCCATCTGTAGGGACCCCTACTGTACCAACTGCCAGCTTAGCATGCAGAACGCCCAACAACTGGCGGCTGGTGGGGGCGCGTGCCCCAGCGGATGCACGCAGTGCAACCACGAAAAGGCATTCGGTGGCGTGGGAGGCCCCATGTCCTCACTCTCCCTCATCCCAGGTTTGGGCGTTAGCAGCGCCGCCAACCCCATGCTCAGCCTGGGGGGCTCCGGCATATACTCTCACTCCATGTTCACCCCCAGGCCCTACGTTTGCAACTGGATAGCAGGGGACACGTATTGCGGCAAGCGCTTCACCACCTCCGAAGAACTGTTGCAGCACCTCAGGACCCATACCAACCTGTCCGCCAGCGACAGCGCCGCCTTGCCCTTACTCAACTCCAGCCTCAGCCTGCCCTCGGCCGTCAGCCTAGGGGCATGTCACCTGCACTACAGCATGGCGCCCTCCCTCACCAGCCCCGCTGGACTCCACAGGACTTACCCAACCAGCCTGAGCCCGGTCAGTTCGCTGTCCGCCAACAGGTACCACCCCTACAAGTCTCCACTGCAGAGCATGCCCGGAGCACCCCTTACCCCCTTCCCACCACACCCGGGTTATGGACCCGCACAGTACTTTTCCCCATACGCCATGTATGGACAGAGGCTTGGGGCAGCAGTCCATCCATGAACCTAGAAGAGTCTCCTATCCTTGAACTTGGAAGAGCCCGGTTTAAGGGTTCTTTCACCCACCTCGGCCATACACATGCCTCAAAACCTTGTGAAAAAAACAACAAAAAAAAACACTCGGGCAACTTGGACTTGAGTACTCTTCATTTTTCTCTCACCGTGTGAGTGCTTCGAATGAAAACGTGTACGCCATTGTTTGTTTATCTTTCCACAACCTCCTCATGATTAATAACTGATGAAATTGTAATCTGTCCCACACCATCGTTCTCCTGGTTGAGTATCTGTAATTTTAATATATTTATTATTGTTTGAAACCTATTTTCTGGTTAGATTTATCAGTAAGGGCGGTCAAAGACTTAATCACGAACCTGTCACGCTATCATATTGATTTGTCAAGAACCTTCCTCAGTTGACGTGTTATTTATTTACTGCACCGACACTCTTGAAAAAAAAAATATATTAAAAAAACGTTGCGGAATCCTTCGCAATACTAAAACTCGTGTATACATCCGCAATGTTCACCAAGAATACCCGTGCATTAATTAAATAATACCCAAATGAGATGCGATGCAACTTAGGTTAGGCTTAACCTAAATCCAAACACGGGCCAATCTTTTTGTTAGCTTAAATGTGCCATCGTTAAACCAGAAGTTGACCAAATTGGGGGATCCTATATCGGGGCAACCCTTTTATCCCCCCATCAGGTCCCGTATAACCAATTCAAGACGACTTTTATGCAATATTTTGAAATTGCTGGTATAGAATCTCGAAAACAGATTTTTGACAATGGGAGAAATACAATGTCAACAGTGTTTCTTATTCCTCTAGCTTCAAAATAGACTATGCCATCTCTAGTGTAGATATGTTGTTGGCCTTATTTCATGTCTTTTTATCACTTTGTTTATTTATAAAAATGACATTTTCTGAACAAAAACTTTATTGTTGCAAGGAGCCAATGTTATTCAAATAGTTATATATCGCATTAGCAATAATCCCCTTTTTTGATCAGGTTGATTTTAAAGACAATATAAATAATAACGTTAACGTTACCATATACTTCAATACAGAAACTACAAGAAAAAACCCTTAATTTCCACATTTTAAGGTTTTGTTTTGGGATCTCGCTTTACAGTTTTATTGAGTTACAAGTCCAAATTCCAGCCAAATAGGTCTGCGTCCATTCGCAATATTCTCTTATGTATTTTTCTATGATTTTTTTTTCTAATGCTCGTTGTTAGTTTTCGTTGAAACTGTTCCCTGATCGTTATATTAACACACCACGAGTCACAATTGATTCCACTGACCATTTGTAAATAGAAATCATTAACAAACATGAATTGTACATTACTTATGTAAAAAGCAGAAATTTTATTTCAGTGTGAGTGCAGCATGGGTTGAGGACACGACAAAAATGAAATTGTTTGTGGATTTTAACTTTAGTCATGCGTGATGTGTAATATATTCTAAGCATTTTTGCAAAAATAGGAAACCAGATCCAATTTGGATATGGATATTCAACTATACAGAAAATTAAAATTAGCTAATGTATAACTTTCTTTTATGTAAATTATGGTTTGTTTGTTTTCATTTTTCATAGATATTATAGAATAAAAATGCTTATGAGACGATTATATTTTGTGTCTGTCTGAAAATTACTTTCATAGGTGCATTTCACGACCATGTGTGGGTTTCTGCTAGATCCTTGGATTATTAATTAATTAGATAAATATCTTAAGTTTTAAAATATATTCAAGAAACTGCATGGTGTATAATGATATTGGTCTAATTAGGTCCATTTAAATTTCAATTACTGATATAGCAGTTTTATTAATTTTAATAACCTGCTATAAGTACCAGTTTCACTATAAAACAAAACAAAACTTAGTTATTGCAACTATAGAAGATAACTAGCAAAAGCTAACTTTATTTATTGATCAATACAAACAACAACTACAGGCAATAAATGTTCTCGGGTGAGTGTGGATACAGGACTGCTGTATACAAGGTCCTGCACAAGGGCTGATTAAATATGTTCAATTTCTGATTCCGGATATGTTAAGGTATTTTTCCATACTGGAAGTTATAGTTGCTAAGGTTGTATCTGTTGCTTCCTGTCGTGTTTATCTGTATCTTTATTTGCACGATATGCACTTTGTATATCGACAATACTAAGATGGAAATTCATACTTAATTTCTGCTGATTTGGTAACATTTGTTGAACATGGCACAGATCAAAACCAACAGCGCCTTTCTTATCTATATTCATAGCATCGTTTACAACCGAAAGCCAGATTAAATACGCATATGTAAAATTTGCTAAATCTTTTCCGATAATTATACACCAACAACAGCACTTAATTCTTCTGACATTGTATTATAATTAGTCGTGAATTGCTTTAATGAACAATCACAGTCTTATCTCAGTACGACTTATTCTAATCCAATGTGACCCATTTGGACATGGTGGGCATAATTTAGATGAGTTTGACATCAGGAGGCAAACTGATGAATGTTCCCATCAATGATATTTTGTCTTCCGTCTATGAAAGCGGAAGGAGATTAGAACAGATAAACCTTTTTAAGTGCCGCCACCATTTTACCATCAAAATTAATATTAATTAAAACTTTGCCAGTGCCGAAGCTGATTAATCATTTCGCCTTGCACTTGCAACGTCACATGAAATGGCTTTTTCCAAAAACTTGGCCGTTCAATCAACATGTTTTGAAAACCAATCGACTCGCAATATATTATAAAAATAGGCATGACTGCATGATTCAGAGACCTGTCAAAATTACAATTGAAATATTCGCATGTAACGAGCAAACAAAAAATAACAAGATAAAAAAGGGGTTTCATTTATTACAATACAACGAGTTTGTACATCCGTATAAATACAAAGTAAAGATCTGCGCTGTCAGATAAAAAAAAATAAGGAGAATAAGACAGATCAATCTTCGTTAGACAACTCATGAAGTCATCCGACAACAATTAGATGAGAAATGAATGCCATATGCTGTTACGATAATAAATGTGATACACCTACGCGTATGCCAACAAATGCAAATTCATACAGTTTCTATATTAACGTCAGAAGTGTATTTGGTAAACGCCATGTTCTTTATGATTCAGATCGAACAATCCACGTTTTATGCTGATATTTCATTTCAGCGCATTTTGTATTGCTAGTGATAACAAAAAATGGCCATAATGCCTTCTTCCTCTTGCATAATGTTTATTAATCAAATTTAATGAATAGAAATTTTAAAGAATAAATAAATTACTTGACGAAACATCTTAGCCACTTAGATAGTGTGTGTCGTGCAAACGAGGGTAAGTGAAGAAAGTGTTCTGCAATGATACACACGTTTCAGAATGCTTTCAAAGAACGCGTTGTTGGTAACTTTTGCAAGTTCCAACACAAGGACGTTTAAGTTTTTAACACGTGAACTTGCAACAATGTGCAAGTCGTGGCTTCACCAAAGCAGCTGGGACGCTACATTTTTTTTTATATAAAAAAAGCTAACTTTTGCTGACATTTTGAAAGAAGCAGTACGTTTCCTGACTGAAATTCAAGCCGAAAGAACGTTTTTTCACCCCTTACTCTAGAATGGAAATAGAAATATGAACTTTCCGCTGATGATGATGACAAAGTAGATAGATGAAAAATGCATCATCTCCTTAAGTTGTTGAATATTCCTGTCTTATCCCGTTAGTTCACTCTATGCCATGCCTTATCTTTTCCATGGTGTACGCTTCCTGTTTGCCCCAAATGGTATCAAAGGTAGACCGCTCACTTGACGAACAGTTTGGCTATGTTTGAAACAGTCACTCAATTCTTTTGGCGGCCAAACCCTTAGTGTGTTAAGCTCATTAAGGAGAAAAAGCCAAAAAGGACGGTAGCATACACTGCAGGCTTTTAGATTTGCGTTTCTTTGCCTCATTTATTTCGGCAGTCTGCGAGTTATATTGTATATAATACACACACTATTCTAACTTTTCAAAACAGTTTTTCATCATAACAACTGTTTCAACACATGGCTTCGACTGTTGAAAGGGTTTTCACGAAACAGATGATCGTGGAAATTCAGAGAAAGCCATATATGCTATGTAGAAGCGCCTTTTATAACGCATGTGAAGGCCCTTTGGCAAATATAATTAAGCCGTAGTCCTTTACCCATTTTGCATATACAGGATGTTGTATAGATCTTAATTTTAAAAACTAGTTTGTACCGAAAAAATTTATATATATACTATTAACTAGTCAGCCTGAAACTCGACCTCTTTTAACATCCCACGCTTTTTCACAGCTTTAGTAGTTTAGTTTCGAGTCAAGACTTTTCAGTGCAACATGTTAAAAATTAAGCCAGTGTTTAAAAATGTGGACACAAAAATCTGACAATTTCTGGTGTGTTTTTAATATAGACACAGGCCTGTCGTTTTTTGTGTTTTAGTTTTCAGCAAGTTTGAAACAAGAATGATTTCACATACATTAAAACATGTTTATGTATATAAATGTATTAAAATATGTTTATGTATACATATGCATTAAAAACTTTTTGGGTACAAGGCTAAGCTATAAACATTTTTACACAAAAATTAAGCTTCAAAAACGCATAACACGTTAACCTTAAGGTCATCGCCACACTTGTACCTGGCGCTCCTTCAACTTTTCCAACGCGTGATTACATACTGTCTATTAAATGGATGACTCGCAGCGTTGCGCTTCTAGCACGGCGAATCGGCAGGTTAAACTTTGTGTAAACTTCACTAAAGTCTTAAGTAAACGTTTCCTTTACTGCTTTTATAGTTGGATGCAAACAATCGGGCTTTCCGTTCCTTGATCTTTCCGACATTGGCAACGCTGCGTATATCCCAGAGAAAACGAGGCGTTCAGAGTAGATAATTCGATGCTGAATCACCATTTATTCAAATAAATAAAAAAGAAAGTGCGCTATAGATATGGCACTGAGGATCTTTGCGTGAATGCTGAAAACTAAAACACAAAAAAAAACGACAGGGCTGTGTTAATGTATAGGACTACAGTTTTGTGAAAGTTATGGTAAGCCGATTCACAGCCGTTAGCCGTCACACTCCCGTTTCACCGCAGCTGCTGGACGTGTAAAGTCCTGTCTAAAGATACCTGCATACCTGTCTATGCATGGGCGACACGTGGGCCTTGGTTGGAGATATTTGGCTTATGTATGGATACTATATAAGGTACATCTATATTACTCTACATGTCTCATCAGTGGTGGTCCAAAAATATATGGTCCTTATTTGGCCTTATATAGTATATAGGTATATATAGGCCAAATATGGACCATTATAAGTGGGCCATTTTACCCCTTGATGGGACATTTATGGTCGTTGATGGGCCCTACATAATAATATATGGGCCATGCTGTGCAAGGATATGTCCTGGGTTAGGCACTATGAATAATTTGTCACACTAGAGAGGTACAACGCCACCCACAGGCCGGATTCGGCCCCGAAGGCTACCAAACGTTATTTTGAAACCCTCAGTAACATTCACGAAAAAACATTAATAAAAAGGATCATTGGTAATTGGTAGCATAATATATTTACTAATTTTAGGTATGGAAATTTGGACCACACTTGTTATAAGGTGAGTCGAAGACTAAAATAATTATACATCAAAGAAAATTTAAACGAACAACAAATTGAAAAAATTAAAAACAATGCAACAAAACCGTTGTAATAATTATTTCCAAGCATGAAATCAAGGATAATATCGTTCCATGTATATATATAATGGCAAATCAGCAAACATTTATCCTGTCTAAGTTTTTTAACTTAAAAAATAATTTGCGTTCTCTATAAAGTAAAATGCACTAAGTGGCGGCTGGTGTCTTTCTTTTAACGCTCTTGAGTTACTGTATATATCATTTCAACTTGACTTTGGGTTAGGACTCGAAAGTTTAAAATGCAGTTTGGGATGACGCAGTTAGCAGTTTTGTTGATCATTTCAACCACGCCTATTTTTGTACCGTATAAACAAACACGCCTCACGCGATCAAACCCGTGTCACTGTCAGACAGTGCTGATAACAGTATGGATAAAGCGATAGATAATTCGACGAATATGACATCAGAATGCATCTATCAAAAACGGGTCATACGAGTTCAAAATGTTGCAATTCGATTGCCTCGTACGTTGAAATAAACATCAAGAAAAGTTTTCATAATCAAAACTAAACAAGAACTATTAACTTCACGCAAGGTTTAAAATCCCAATAATGTCCAAAGCAGCAAATTATTAGTAAATTGTGTGCAATGATGCATAGTATATGTGTCTTAGCCCACATGCATGCATATTTCCCCACATCCATAGCATATTTATTGGCAACCTCAAATATTTAGCCTATACCAGGAATACACAAATTTCACTAATAATTTGCTGCTTTATATATATAATAATGACATTAGATGATATTTAAAATTCAGTAAATTTCCAGCAGAAAATCTACTGCACTTTATTTAAATTAACTGCAGTATTTTTTTGGTTTGCAGTTATTGTCAGAATTTATATTATACACACCAGAAAAACTATAGAAGTAAATGTGCAGTAAGAAACTGCAGTTTTAATAAATAATTGCAATTTTATGGCACATTTTTTTCTGCTAGGAAATTTAACATGTTTGTATTCATAATTTTATTTAGAGGTACAGGTATAGCCTATACACACCAGGCTATACATAAATAATATATAGAACCATACCCTCAATTTCACACGTGTACGCTTATAAGAACATATAAAACAGATTTAGAAACAATTATTGCATATATAGCAGTTGAGAACATAGGAAGGAAGCCTCTTCACCGTTAACGATTTTTTTTCACCATGGGGCTTGGTCCTCAGTGCTCTACATGTGCAGCCTGTTGTATATACGGCGGCGGTACTTTGTCGGCATTTCGGGAAAGGCCAAGTCCGTTGCACGTGTTTCGCACTTAGCGTAGCAAATATACATTACGCACCTAGCTACGGGGATTCCTTCGTATTGCAGTCGCAAGGCCTTCAAACGCGCACGTGCACCGTTGTAAAAAAGAGGCCGAATGATGGATGGATGGGCAAGCAGCCCTTTGACCACCTTTCGGGGGTTTTCTTCGCTACGTCAACGGACCAGACGCCTGGGAAGGTCTATTTATCACTTGACAGTTTTTGGACATCTTGGGTCGAAAAAGCATCGGAAGCAGGGAAATGTAAAAAAGTGCCACCGAAGGGGGAGGACAGCGCGGCTCTGCGGGAGGTTACACAATTAGACATGTTTCGGTGAAGTAAAAAAAAAAAAATCCCCAACAGGGATATGTTGTTACACGTTCGTGCTGCGGCCAATCAAAACAAGTTTGGATGAATATTATATAGCGTGCATGAAATCAGGTCGACGTGTCATGCATATATTCATAACCAATATAAGGATTTATTTATGGCTGGAGCATTTAATGATGGCGAAGTCGAGGTGCACGCATGCGTACGAGGCTCTCATTTAGCATCAAACACTTTGTACTTTCCGCCTTCGTTTAATGCCTATTCATGCATGCATGCGTGTGGCAATGATGCGTGGCGAAAACTATATCGAAAAAAAAAATATGCAGCAGTATTATCAGAGACCCACCCCTTAAATAACTGGCTTTTTTTTTAAATGTAATAAAAGATTGTATGGCAACAGCCCAGTGGCGGGTGGGACGGAAGTCTCATGGCGGCAGGGGTTGCCATAACGAAAGCGCACAAACTCGTAAATCCATAACAGGCTAATCCAACAAAATTGCGATGCATTGGAATTTCAATACCGATTTCAATAAGGCATTTTTTAAAGGTATGGGGCGCCGCGCCATTAGGGAATATCCCACCTCCGCATCTTATAACATGCAGCAATCATTCCGGTGCGACAATGCAATTCTATCAATCCGCATGCTCTGCGGTTAATACCCCGTGTTGCATATTAGTTTAAATTAGCTTTATTATGGTTCAGCGTCCCCTGGTGGCGTACGGCATTTCCTCGTGGGGCTCCTCATTTGCAGTGTTCGTGCATATGTGATAAAAGTGCTTGTGGAAATATACGCTTGTGATTTGGCATGTACTACTATTCAAATAAAAAGGGCAATGTTCTAAAATGTGATATAGATGTTTAGGGTTTTAATTGGGGTTTGGTTTGTCCCCTCGCTTTGCATAACCGTATTTCATCAATTATAAGACAAGGTGTGGATACATGTATCCATGCACTTGGAAACATATGCAGTAGAACCTGTGTAAATGAATAACCTCTACAAACGCATAAAGGTGCTGGTCCTTACTTGGGGCACATGTAAAAATGAATAAACCTCCCTAAAGTAATAATGAATAATTGTTATTGGCCCACAGTGGAACTGCAAAAAATATCTAACTAAGATGAGGTTACTACTTACTGTAGATTGACACGCTCCTTGTTGGGGTTGAACCACTCTCCTTCATCTGGATACAAGTGACCAAAAAACTTACAGCTGGATACATGTGTTTATCAATGTTGCACGTCCAGATCTTTACATTTTGTCAGCTGAATATACTTCCGTATATTTTTCCAAATATTTTATCTGAAATGACGCACCTGAGTTTCTTTCACATATAGTACATACTATATTGATTAAATTTATTATGTTTCCCTTTAAAAGATATTCTAAAACAATTTTTTTTAGAAACAAAGCATTGCTTTCTGTTGGTGGTAATGAAATTAATATGCGTCTTTCAATCGATAGCGTCTTAAAATTGATGTCATATGCCATTTGTGTAAATTGGGTATTCTGTCTGATACTGCATGCATATGTATAAGTAATAAACTTGAAATTGAATGACTTTGGGCATGTGGTTTTGAAAGCACTGATTACTTTATTGTTTCTGGATTATGTATTTTATTTTTAAGACTGCAATTGAATTTTTCTTGTGAAATTATTTGCTATAGTTTATGAAAGTTAGTTTAAAATAATCAAGCAAATCAATGCCCAGTTTCAAGTTTTCGGCTTCCAAATTTAGTGTCTTGAAGAGATGCGTTTCTCAAACAAAGAAAGCAATTTAGGGACAGTTGGGAGCACCCTGTATTTCAAGTTTACATGAATAAGCCAAGGTTTATCTCCGTGTATACATACATATGGAGCACCCTCATAAATTTCATATTAAACTGCTGACAGAGGTTGTAAACATCGCCATGAGACTAACCCAATTACCTCAGTTATAATTCCACATTTGTTATTATTGATTTTTGTTTTGAAAATAGTTGTGCTTCGCTACGGGTCTACGTTGTGGGGGGCGAAAGCTCGTATATATCCATCATGATTTATAGATGGATATATAAATTTGATATATAAACCATATCCGCTGTTATCAGTTTAATAAATATGAGTATATCCTACTTAACTTATCCGCAAACAGTAACGAAGGAATGCAATAACTGACTTATTGTCCATTCTAGCACAATGACATTTACAAGGATTGCTGCCCTTAATAATGCCACTCTTTGATGAATAGATCATAAAAGTGTCTCCTTTATGGAGATATAATCATTTCCAGCCTGCGACGCTGTGTGCAGACAGTTTTGCAACGGATTATACCCTGTGATCACAATAGGATTAATCAATCAATAAAATAAATTGCTTCTGTCATATTTCAACACCTATGTTGGACGAAATCATGATGATGTTTATTGTAACACTAGTTATTCTCTTCCCTCCCTGTACGAAACATGAAAGTTATGGAAAATTACACTCCCTCCTCATAAAGGCAATATAGTTTAACCTAAGCTGCTTAACATAGAATATAGCGTCCCGCTTTGCAGACAACCCACTTCGCCGACACTTCCATTTCGACAAAGAATTTGATCCAACTTGCCGACAGTAGAATTTCGTTAGGTTGGGTTTATGGCATGCTGAGCCAAAACTGGGTTCCAATAAAAGAATTTATTTAAATCACGTTAAGATTTTCTATAATAAGAGTCGGCGAAGTTTTCGGCAAGGCAAACCACTCTTATAAGTCTATGCTCGTCACCAGAGCCTCTTTGGTATATTTCATCCACAGACCATAATCATGTCGTTATTTTGAACGGCGTTGTCACATTATTTAAGAATAGATAAAAAAAAGTTGAAGCTACTGGAATCTTACTTTTTCGAATATCAATATTTCGTTTCTGACTTTCAATAATTTAAACTCCAAGTAACTAGTAATCAAATATTATTCTTCATAAATGTTGTTTATAATTTTTTTTTTTATCATTTGACCGATATCTAGTTTATTGTTACATGGTTGTGATGATAAAAACGGCAGATATTCAAATAACATGTCTTCATGTTGTCAATAATTTTAAACCACGCCCTGACTTTTTCAACCTTTCGCTTGCCAAGAGTTCTTTCTCGCCCAAAGAAATTAAGTCAGACACATTCTGGTGTTAATTTCTGTTTTGCATGCAATTTCCTGGCGTTTCTAATTTACTAGCCATTATATAATTTATAGGGCTGTTGGCAAGGTGTAAATCAATCAAAGTCAAGGCAATTTTTTATCAGTTCATAATGCCTATAGCATGAATCTGCTTTATTTTAGCATATACGTGTTTTTAAGCTTACAAATTACAACCGCCATTTCCACCAACTCCCATGTCAAAATGTTTGTAATCGACAAAATACAAACTTTTGACGAATTGATCCCTTTGTAGGCTTCTTGGGGCATGTTTCCAAACCAAATTTTCCAGGTTGCTTCCTTGGTATGTTGTACAGTGACTGTGGAGCCTTTGAGTAAAATGATAGAGCATTTTTTTCGTTACCTTTAGCTTACCCTTATGGCCATTGTTTCAGCAGAAGCTGACATAAAATCAAAATATCAACACCCAACGTCAGGCCAGAATCACTAGGATTACTTGCCAAGGGAGGGTTTTATTTTCCTTCAGCATAGTATAGACAAAAATTGTTTGTGGGGAATATAAAAATTTCCATTAGGTGAACAGTAGGCCCGCACCACTGTTTACACCTTCTTTGCAAAGAAATTTTTATGATGCACAATTAAGCAATGAAGTATGAAAGGATGCCGCTTGCAATTGCATCGAAATCCCCATCAAATTGTTTATGCCTGTCTGCGGGCAATTTGTCTTTCTACCACACATTTTTGAAAATTTATACGACAGAATGTGCAGGACCAACGCACGCCCTAATTATATTTCGGTTTCGTTTATTGGGGACTTGGTAACTAAAGGCATGACCTAATTATGCATAAAATATTTCATTTCCAGGAAGAGGTATATTAGAACGTGAAAAGTCAAACATTGTGCTATAAACCTTACGCTTCTGGCAATTTTCGACCAATTGGAATATCCGAACAACGCTGGATTGTGATGTCTAGTTAAAACGTTGTAAATATTCCAAAATCCGACGTCAAGGATAGGATCTATATACTTTAGGATCTTGGACAAAACTGATTCTTAGTATACAAAGCGATTCAAAAATCAAAATGAAAACACAACAGAACACCAATTCTCATTATGTAAACAACAAAAGTAGAATCAGGCGCAGAATCAATTTAAGTGCACCCAACCATATTTCAATTGCTTTGCAGTAATCAAAAATTGTATGCTTCTAGCGCTCTATTCCAATTATCTGTGAAAAAAAATGAAAAACTCATTGAAAATTTAGATACCAATTCGATATAGTCTTCACTGCTTGTGTTACATGAAAAAACTATCCATAAATGTCTTGAATGGTAAGCTACGTATAGTCAACCACTATATATGCTCTTCACAGGACACGATGTTATGCGCCAGTACTGTTTTGAAACACTTCCACATGCCTTATTAGGATATTTATGTAAATTGTAATAACTTCTTTTCTAATTGCAAGCAATACCATAATGGTGGCAGGATGGTATACAGTGCCAGAGTTATCAAGAGTTGAGAATCAAAAACACGATACTTATAGTGTCTGGTATGATACTGACAATAAGCTTAGTCAACCAAGACGTTCTTCACACTGCAAGGCATGATGATATACGCCATTACTATTTTGGAACACTTCCACAAGGCTCTAATCGGATTTTTTTTAATATAAATTGTAATTTACTAGTTTTCAAATTGCAAGTAATTCCAAAATGGCGGAAGGTTGTTGCCAATACCACAGTTTTCAAGCTTTGAAAATCAAAAACAAGTTACTTATAGTGACTGACAAAGTTTTTTATGTAATGCGTACAATTTTCTAAACACAACCAGATCAGAACATGGTACAAGATATCTTTTTTTTTAGCCAAAGGCTATCTTGCAACTTAAAAACGAGAGAGTGCACAGACCTATAAGGAATTGGCCCTTAAGTTAAAGTACTTTGATGATTGATATTGGCTGACACAAAGATTGGTCAGTCTTCATTGGTCTTCCATAAACGCCAATTTTTGAACTAGTAATTTTCGAGCTAACTCGATCGAAATCGGATGCAGTCGACAGAGATCCGTTGCAATTACACTTGGCCAATAAATGGGGAGCTTTCTGCGCAGCAGTTTTCTCTTAAAGTCTTGACCATGAAACAGCCTAAGTGCCAACAATGAGATTTATGCTGGCTCCAAAAGACATTTCAAAGGCTGTTAGGCCGCCGCCCTGCCCAGGGACACGTTGTCATGGAAACGACCTATTATCGAACGACCCTTTCCCGATAGAGAACTGTATTTGTAAAAAAAAAAAAAAAAGTGTTCAGAGTAAATCCCGCCGCTAGGATCGCTCATCATCAACTAAATTACGCCCACCGAGATTCACATTACAGATACAGAAAACTCATTTCAAAATGGTTCACGCTATGGAGCCCGCAGCAGTGTACGAACATGCCATTATTTTTGCGATGATGGAAACATCAGAGTTATCCTGCGAAATTATATATAGTTAGTAAAAGTCTTGGACCCCATAGAGGGCGAACGCTAAGAAAACTCGTCCGTTAGGCGCCAAGAAAGCTACGATTTTCAACAGTGCAATACTTTTCAACGCAACTTTCCATTTGAGGGGTGGCGAACAGCACTTACAGAAGACTTATTTAACGTTAAATTGTTCCTGGCATTCATTTAACGAATAGTCGTTAAAGATTGCCTCCTCGTGACGTCACTTGAATATTACCTACAACATTCTCTTGGGTGCTGTCATTATGCTAGACCAGAGTATACACGAAACAGAAACAGTGCTTCCGCAAACCGGTTTGTGGAAACATGGCTTCATGAACATGTTTCGATAAACAAGTTTGCACAAACATACTGTCCACATCAAAAAAGTATTTCGAAACGGAGGAAATGTTTGCTGTTTATGGCGCTCCCACCAAGGCCTGTATATTATGGCTAAAAACTGGCGTCTGCTATGGAAAGCACGTTGGTCAATGCACTACGTCACAGTATATAGTTTGGTAGAAGCGCCATGAACAGCAAACAATTTTTCCTTTGATCAAGACCTCCATTTTTAGTGAACACCGTAATGTTAGCTGGAAACACGTTTTTTTTGGCAAAAAGTATGCTGAAACCTTTGGACAGAAAACTGGTGAGCAAACTTTTATGGTAAACATGTTTCTATTTCATGTTTGCTCTGGTCTGAACTAGGCATTAGGGATGGCAGTATTGTTCAAAATATAGAAACTATTAGCAAAACGAAGTATCGAAACCTGCATCAATTGAAGTATCAATACTGACCAAAGCATTGGAAAGAAGAATCGATACTGGTCAAAGTATTTAAAGAAAGTATCGATACTTGCTGATATCAGTAGCTTTGGATAAATAGGCTAGTAATTCACAAATGTTTAGAAAATTTGATAAAACGAAATAGAATTTTTTCATTGTTGCTGCTGATAATGAATGAATCATTCATTCATGGCAAAACTATATATATCCTAGTATATCAGAACAAAATACCTCATATATCACATATAAACTACATATTAGTTTTAGTTGAATAAACATGCAAAGAAAACATTATCAGTTCAAAATACCTTTAACTTAAAGTTGTCAATACTGAATGACATGATATACTTTTTCAATTAATTTAATATATTCAATACAGAATACATACCAATTTAGTGTACACCTATGGCTTTTAAACAAACATAACAGCTGACAGAAAACTGATGGCATTACAGGATGTTTCGTCTGTCAAATAAAGAAACAATAATATAGAGGCTGGAAACACTACATTGCTTATTCACAATAATACACGGCATATATTCGCTACCCTTTCGATACTTTTTATCGATATTCATGTTCAAGTATTGATGTGTCAAGTATTGCAACAAAAGTATCGCTACCATACTAATATCAGTAGTGTCACAACATCCCTATAGGTGTCATATGCCATGACGTAACAATTTAGGAGGGGAAAGATTGATTATAACATTTACGAGGAGGCATTACATGTAAAATACACACATACCCTGGAATGTCAACAAGCCAGTGTTGTATAGGTTGTAATCAGCGCCCCCTTTAGGCAAGGCAACCACACACAAAAAACGTTGGGGTCGCCATGAATCACAACTATGTTTGCATATGAGAAACTTTGATACAATTGCCGAGCATATAATATATTTAATGCATATAATCAAATTATTGGTGAGAATCACAATTCCCTATTGAGAAAAGTTGCCTTCAATCGAAACAACATAAGGAAAAGCTCAAGCCCGCTAAGTAAACATGATGGGTGGGTGACCATGCAGTAATGCCAATGCAGAAAATGGAAAAGATACGGATTTTACATTAAGGAGCTGAGGAGGGCCTGATGATTGATGCAACAGGATAAAAGAGCAGGTCTGAAGGTGTCCCCAACACTGGCAGCGGACCACCAAAGGCTCATCCATCATGTTTGCTAATGTTGGGATGGATGATGTATGGATGGTCGTTCAATGCCCAATGCGTGGCATTGTCACAAAGTGTGCTTCTTAGCAACACAAGCGTGCATTATTATCACGGTGATCAGGCATGCACGTAAACGTCTAATGGGTAAAGTGACACTGCTTACCCCAAAGTGCAACACTTAGGAGGCCATTTCTTGAACGCTGGCAATTTAAGATTGATGTACAGTTGGGAGAACCCTACTGACCAACCATAAATTCCCAGCTGTCAAATACCCTTTTTTTTTTGCTAAAATTTTAATCAGGTTACCCGAGCGTGTCCACGATGAATATTGAATGAATTCTTTCGATGATCAAACGGTTTCGGTTGAGGTGTGGGAAATTCAGTAGAAGATTGGCCATTAGCGAGGTCATGTGGTACTGCTGCTTTTCAATCCAATTTTCTGCTCAATCTATAGTAAAGCTGTCAGTTTTTGAGTCGTGGGATGCTGGTCTTCAGAGTATACATGGCCATTCAACTGATTTTTCCCTATGTTGGTCAGGTATGTATCCATTATTCTTGTACTACAATCAACTACTGTTAAATGTACTTTTTTGGGGATTAAGTGGACATTTAAGACCAAAGAACAAGGCCAATGAGGCAGTGTTAAAACAATTCCCATAAAACTTGTAGTAACTGTCGGATGGGATTGTAGTGGTAAGACAGTAATTTGGAAAAGATAGAAAGTTAGTCGAAATAATAAATCTGCAATTGTTTTAACATTTACCTACAAGAAACAGCAGGTGTCTGGATAAAACAAACAGCTTCGTTCAGCGTTTTCATTTCAACCTTGATTGCTAATGTTGTTTACTGCATTAAAATCGTCTTTATGCAATCTCATAAGAGGAAATAGTTATTCCTAGAAAGAAAAAGAAAAAACAACATGATTTTAAATTTATTAGGCTGAAGAATAATGACAATTAAATGAAAAAAGCATTTATTAAACATTAGCTTTAAAAAAGTAGAGGAAAATTTATTTTTCTTCACGTCTGTACTTGCAGCCTGCATGCTAAAACAATGCCAATGACGTTATACAGTTCACCCTCAGAAACAATGTCAGCACCACATCACGTTGGAATTCATTGAATTTGGGGGAGAATTAAATAAATGACATCTAATGGCCTCGTTCCTCTTCCTCAAAACCAACTTTTAAACCAAAATACTGAATTTAATAAAAAAAATCAAACCACAGTGCAATTTTAAAGTTTTTATATGAAACATTCAACGAAAAGAGCAATTGATGGTACAGGAAATCTTCAAACTAATTTGGATTTTAAATGTTTGCCACAACTTAACCTGTGCCACTATAGGGATTTGTAATTTCCCTCACGTATTCTCTATTGCATAAAAGGAAATTCGTCGTTAAACGGATGAACCAACACTTCAAATCAAATGTTTCTTAGACACTATGAGAAAAGGGTGGAGTGTACAACGTGTCCAGTTTTCGAGTGTTTCAATAAACATCCCGTGCTGTCATTCTGAAATGTGAAAATTGTCAAGATTTGGAAAATCTCGCAAATAAAATCCTCTTCAAGGAATTTGCGCATATAATGCAATAAATTGACGTCTTCTTGCAGGTGTTTCTGAAATTTATTCTACCCAGATGGCGCCGACACGTATACGACCACTAAAACTGAAAACCCTCTAAAATATATAGGTATTGAAAAGATTAAAGTTCAACATTCATGCTTTGAATGTACGATTTTAATTTTAAAATATTAACTTATAGAACAAATGCTTTGTGTAGAATTACCAATATAGTCCTCCAAAACCGAATTATTCTAAACTACTTGTATGTTCTATAAAAAAAACAACTCTATAAATTAAGCCAATTGTCGTTTATCTTCCAGGTGTTAATTAAACAGAGCAGAAATATTGCAGTTATGAAACGTCTTGTATTTATTTTACTATACTGCTCAATTATAATGCCAACACGTACGACTTATACCCCATTGAAAGCAAATTTTAATAAATATTGGGCTACTTAACGGCCTTACAAGGGATTGTATTGTTCTTCGAGTAATACAATCGAGGTATAAAACTTCCATTCAAATCGGTGAAATCAATAGGCTTTTGAACATTAGCTACAATGATGTTTTCATATTGTGACAGGTCTACGAAATTTGCTCATTAAATAAATTAGGAAGAAAAATGCAACATCCCACACCTAAAAACTAAAAAAACCATGGAATACCGGAATTACACATTGGTTCATGGTTGCAATGCCACAAAAAAACGGTCATCCGGTCAGTTTGTAAAATTTGGAGTAGAAACATTCGCCAAGTTGTAATCCTAAATATTTCTGAAGAATATTTGCGCAGACTGACTGCCTGTCATGAATGTCAATTGGCCTTTAAGGCCAAATCAAATTTTTGCTGTGCTCATCGTCACTTGTGTAAATATTACTGAAGTTGCAGCTAGCATGTTGCCACCACAGCGAAATTCAATTTATAATGTACAATCTGCAAAAGTGCAGTTGATTCGAACATTTCCACCAATTTTTTTCTATCTTGAGTATTTTTAGTGCTAAGCATTTGTGACAGGAAATGCAGGTGGACCATCTATAAAATAAAAAAGTGGGAAAAAATTGGATCTCTTCACCTCAAATGCGCTCCAAATTATATTGATGGACTGCACAATCTACGAAGATGTCGACGCTAATTCCATTGAAATTTATAGAAAAATGGATATTGAAGTACTGGAGGAGAAATTTTCACCTTCACTTCGATTTGGTATTGGAACGATGGAAAGTTTGAAACCAACTGCATGAATTTTATATTTGAGAGAGTAACTGAAACGGAAAAAACTACCAATAGGTTTGGTAGGGAAAAAACATTCACTTCCGGCTCTGACGAGGGTAATTTGCATGCGTGTATTTTCCACTCCCTTGCCCCCATTACATGTTCCCATTGCTATACGTGTGCATGCAAACAGAAATACAAAACCAGAAATGAAGTAATACTGCACAAGTGCATTTACCAGAGGACTGAATTTGTATGTATTTAGCAAAATTCAGTATACTACTATATTTATGCAATTGGAAATAAAACTTCAAAAATGAGGAGGAAGGAAGTGCGCCAAATGCGAATTATGGAAAATAGCAAGAACACGTACCATCGAATGAATCATGTCATGCAACAAGAATGGACACGAACGAAGTTTGTCAATGGGTCAATTGTTTGTTTGTTGTCACTTTTCTAACAACCCTCCTCACCTAATGGCCACATTTGCCCTGGAAACCACAATCAAGAGATCCAAAACTGTCGACAATGGAACCCAGTTTCCCTATTCTCCAGCAGATATGGTAAGTACTATATATGTCAACTACCTCTGTCAGGACACACTATGTATGTATATTGGACTGTGTTTATGGAATATTTGTTCCTCAAGAAACATTACCAATGATTCTCATAGCCATCTCTGTTGGCTAATACAATATTGTATATTATTCGAATAGTGACGTTTTTCTTTGATACTAGTTCGGCTTAATCTTATGAATTCTGCATAACCAGGATAATAAAATGAGAAGCAGGTCTCTATGTGTTTAGACACGATGTGATATGTACTGTATCACATTATAAACAATAATTCTATCTCGGAATCATCAGAACTGAACTGTAATTAAACATGATGATGCAAAATGTTATTGTAGTGCATTACACATTGTGTATACTTAGTCAATCATGAATCAAATGAAACCATTTCAGAAAATATACAACATAATGTTAATTTTCACAGATATTGTTACACCAACGCGACTAACGTGCATTGGAATGGTTAGTGATTTTTAATCACAAACAGCTAGCGCCCTCTATGTTCAATGGTAACATTTGGTTCTTGCAAACACGCATTACGCTTTGAATAATGTCAAGGGAAGTAAGCCCACTGATGCAAATCAAACACAGCTCGAAATGCAAAACATATACATAAGTCATAACCTCGGCAATAAAAATGAATACTAGCTGGCTCTCTCATCTCATTTAAGAAATGGTTCGACCTTTAATTTATTATGTACATGTTAACGTAATAAATCAAAAGGTCAAACCATTTCTTGGTGGATTTCTTGATTTACACCATTTGAAAAAAATAGCACTTTTAAAAATTAGCAATAACAGTTTCGTGCATCTTGAATGTAGTTACTTGTAGTAAGAAAACCACAAAATGTTTGTTTATTGACTCCAAACGGCTGTGCATGACAAATCAAGTGGCAGTGGATAATATCCTTTCCTTTTCAGGAAAATTCTTGAAGGGTTTTGGAGTCGCTGTACGTGTCACGCCAAGATTTTCTGGAATACGTCTTTCATCTTTACCATCAAGGTTGAATGATAATACAGTTATAAATTGGTATAATTTTACATAAAATTCATCTTTATTAGGCTCGAAAACAATCCGCTTAACATTCACTTTTGGAAAATATCCCAAAGAGTGACAGGCATCGAAATTTATTACCTCATTTGCAGACTGAAGAGCGTCACCGGATGACAGACTTGAGATAGTGCAGGTGGAGATGACTTGGCAGCACTTGTCTTGGCAAGTCGGTTTACTTAATATCTACATTGCCGTGCATACATGCACATACAAAATACTTGAAATTCGATAGAGGATTCCAAATTGACTGGAACAAATATTTACACGTTTAAATATAAAGGACCGCCATATACAAGCAGATAGATTATAGGCGTATACAAATGTATGAAGTTATTAATGACTTTAAAATGTTTCTCCATTATATGTAATATGTGCAATGGTATATCGTCCATTTCGCAGACGCATTATCGTCGGCGAATAATCTGGTTAGGTTAGGCTTAACCTGCCTGAATGGGAGTCGGCGAAGTGGGTTGTCGGCAAGGTGGATCTTAACCTGAGCTACACATGTTTTTTGGCTTTAAAATTGAATACAACTAATTCTGGAGAAAAAAAACTAATTTAAAAATAAAGATGCTCTTCAAATTGATTTAATAATATTCTGGTTGATTGTATGTATATGCTCTTATCGAAGATAATGGTATAGGCATGCCAACAATTTTGGAATTGTTTACGTCATTCCTTCAACTATCCAGCTTGATAATCGTTTGGAATAATTGCTCCAAATGCAGTTTCCATTACTGGAGAAGTTTAGTATATAGGAGGTCTTCGTAATGTGCGAATGTGTGTGGGGCCATCTGCAGAAATGCCAACAAGCAAACATAACATAATGGAGGTTACAGGTCAGACGACCTCCATTCTTCATTTAACGATTGGCCTTTGGGTGGTCTCACTTTACAAATACACATGTATGCTTAAAACAGTCGCAAACGTTAAGTTCAAGGACTTGTCAGATAACGAGACGTGGAGAAACAAACATACATGTACTATATACAGTGTGCGTGCGTGCTGTCGTGTTGGAATTCTACTTGTCCAATAGACACTGTCAGTGAAGATGCATTATACATATATACTATGCACGTGCCCAGTTTGGAATTGAAAACAATACATGTATCACGTCATTGATTGTCTTTTAAATCCTTTGTTTCAACTTGAACATTTGTTTTGGAAATATATGTAAACGATGTAGCACTTGATAGTCTAAAAATGTAACGTGTGGGTTTTAAGAACAGTTTAAAAAACAAAGATCAAGCTCTGTTTTTATCTTTATCCGAACGTCGTGGGCACATAATGAAACAACACTTGGCACTGAGTGCATATCAACATGCAACAAGAAAAAAGATTTACAAAGAACGGTTGTGTTCGGCCATTAAAAAGCTTTTTAGGTGCAAAACTGCAGCTTCGAATTTCGAAATCTTCTTTTATTTAATACAATTTAGGGATTGGCAAACACCCGGCCAAAGCAAAGGGTATATACTACATGTATATAGATAGAGATCTCCTAAACACATATACAACATAAAAATCCATTTATGAGCGTTTCATGTCATTTTTTATGGCAGGAATATTTTTCTCGCATGCAATGTAGCAGACATACTCGCTCGTTGCTGTAATTTGCTTGTCCACATTGAAATATGACCGAGTGCCCATTTCACAATATAAGCTCATAATTCATACGTGCAATATCCATTTGCTAAGTATCGTGCATCGGGTTTTTATCCCATATATTTTTCCGCCCTTCCGAACCTATAAAAAAAATTGGCGCAAAAAAAGATAACAGCTGACTGTCCAATGTATGTTCTTTCCCTACTTTTTCGCGTTTAATTTTGAAGGATGGCAGTAAAAACGTGCATGTGAAGACTGACAAAGTCCATCCTTTCTATGGGATATATAATCTCGCCTTTCAAACATCGTACGATATGAAGTAGATGGATCTCAGAAGCCAAAATACGAATTGATGCTCTATATAACATTTCAGACGGTTTGACCCCTGGTCAGGCCAGAGTTAACAGCACCAGTTATGATTTATAGAGCAGCAAATCTGCCATCTTTTTTCGCACGAGGTTAAGTGTTGAGGTCTTTGCCAGACATAGGCGGGTCAATTTCAGAAGGATTTATAATGATGACATCAAGGCACAGTGAGAAAATGTACCGACAACGCTACTTATCCATTGGCATCCAAAGAAATTCACATTTAACGTGATTCTGCTTCACTTTCAATCAAAAATAATCAACACTTCATTAAAAATGTTGCGCCATCAATCATGCATCGCCTATATCGATTAATTAATTGTTCATTATGCTCTTTGGCCTAAGATGATGAGTGAGGGTATAATTAATGGAGCTGTTTGTTCAAAAACGTAAATATATATCCAATGGTGGAAAAGCACATTTAAAGCCTGTTCTTATCAAAGTCGATTTTAGTTTTTCTTAGAATATTTATCTGCGATATATCCTTCCATTTATACACGTCACACGAGAAATTTCTTTTTAAAAAAATGAACCGCTCGTAAAGAGGATTTGCTTCATCACGATGTCATGTTTCATTTTCGTTTATAATTTAGTCTATTAACTAAAAATAATAATGTTACTAATAACTCAAACGTAAATGACAGTCCACATAAATAATCGTGGACGAAATGAAATGCTCATGACCTCTCATATCGTATGTACAACATCTGGAAAGAGTAAAATTAATTGAAGATCATAGGAAAAGCGCGGGGCATAAATCAATTTAAAAGCTGATACCAGTTAAATACCGCAATATATACGTCCAGCTGGTTAACTCGAATCTAAAAAAGATTGTCAAATTTCATTTTAACTCAATTTCACAGAACAGAGGTCATTAAACTATTAAGACCGAAAAGGCTTTTTTATCTACATAATTGACAAGTGAAAAACGAGAAATGCACTTGATATTGGTTGCACTGTTGTGCCGTATTGCATGGTCACAAGCATGTTGTTGAAACACAACACTGCACAATTAATTTATTTTGCACGATTTTCAAATGACACCATCCAGAAAAATAAACTTTTTTAAATGGAGTTTTTTTTTGTTGTTGTTTGCCTTAACATGAACACATAGTTTTCACTTAAAATTCGGTGGTGCTATATATTTAAAGGGAAAGTTGTCCTATTTTGGGATGTAATTATACGTTACATATTTTTATCTAAACTAAAATTACTAGAATCGATTAATTTAATTATGTACACATACGTACATATTTTTAAGTAAACTAAAATTACTTAGAATCCATTAATTTAATTATGTACACATACGTATACATATTTTATACTCTTTATTTTACTTACTAAATTTGAGAATCTAAATTTTTTTACTAAATTTACATGTAATTGACCTATGTTGGTATGTATGGTTTTACGTTACATATTTTTAATAAAACTAGAATTACTTGAGAATGCACATGAATACTGTATACACATATAAATATTTTATATTCTTTATTTTACTTAGTAAATTTGAGAATATTCTTTTTTGTGTGCTACATTTACAATTGTCCTATGTTGTTATGTAGTTTTACGTTTCATTTTTTAAATCACTTTAGAATGCATAATTTAGATACGCACATACAAATTGCATACAATTACAAACAATTAATGCTCTTTATTTTACTTTGTAAATTTCAGAATTTTCTTTTTTTAAAACTAAATTTACAATTTGTCTATTGCTAAATAGCTTATCTGAATTGTTAATCATATTTATGGGTTTATTTAAATGTAGATGAAAATGCATGGTATACATTTTTATACTATTTATCCACTAAATCCTTAAGAACCTACCGTTAAAAACTGAAGTGGGAGTGGTATAACATTTATCAGTGCAGTATTATTAAAAATGAGCATTTTACACAATTTATCACAAAAGTGAGAAAAAAAAAATTGAAGAAAGTTCAAATGTCTGTGTGACTTCATGAAGCGCCATAACATAATTACCAAGCATGCCTTCAGAAAGAAGGCGGTAAGGTTGGTAATGGCGCCAGTGACAAAATATGTTAAGTGTACCTTGATTTAAGTGACTCAGGTAAGTTTTATGGGCCTGATAAAAATCAACGACATTTTTACAAGCACCAACTGCGATGCATGCACCTTTGAAGCAAATAAAAATGGCAAGGCGGATCCTGGTAGGCATGGAGGGGGATGATATGGACATCAATAAAAAAAACAGATACGGCCCCGACAAAGATGGCGGATCTTTGATAATGATCACGGCGCTAGCGGGGCATTTCAATCTACAATACGTCCCTTAAAAATATACAAAAGGAAGATCGGGTTGTACCCATGGTGCTAATGCCAATGGGTAGGTGTATGCAAAAGGCCGCCTGAATACTACACACTGGAGTGATATTTAAAACCTTTCACCAGGATGGAAAGAAGAAGAAGGGGCGGGGACTAAATGCCCAATTTTGCCCTTTCATCTTTCGTCGTGTCCCGTCCCAGATTCATCAAGGTTTTTTAGGCTCAAAAAACAAGAGGAGTTCTCAGGTAGATATGTCAAAGAGTCCGCCATGTCACCTTTTCAGAAAATCTATGCGACAGACATGTCTCACACTTGGCAATGTTGGGAAAAGTACAGTATTTCTAAAAAAAAAAAAAAAAGGTCAAGTCCGACCATTTCTAACGACAGTTGACACTATTTTGCTACTGCCGAAATTAAACAAGACGTGATTCTCATTGCTGTTATTAAATTCATTTTCTATGAAAATACAGACAAACTTCAATACACAATGAAGGGCATGACGATTTGTACAGTGTAGAAAAGCAATGCTATACCAGATGAGTATACCAGCTCCTAGCATTGAATGAGTCACGCACAATGACTTGCTAGTATGTCACCATTTTATAACATTTTACAACAACAACGACAAATAATAATTATGAAATTAGTATTTTATGTTGCTAGATAATCTTTAAAACAGTGATTTGATTCTATGAAACGAATAAGTTTTCTGATACATGTAGTTACTTTTTTATTCTAACAATTCAATAGGATATGATTGATACATACCAGGAAAGATCCTGTGACCAGGGTTTCTGTTCTCCTCGATTTGATAAAATAATTAATCCCAGCAGCTAAAATATTTATTGAGCATCTGGCCTATGGCAAAAGTGACAAGGCGGCGAAACTGGTAAAACTCAAAGGAATTCCACATATCATACATACATGGCAAATATTATACCTCTCATAAGTGTTGCAAGTATACTCTCATCAAGGTCAAAGGACAACAAGGTTCAGCGTTAAAACGATGGTGTCTGGTGGCCGCAATACCTTTGATAAACCATGACAAATCATATAGCATGTACATTTACATAATTACCAATGAAGGAAACCATGCTTTAAACTGTTTCAGCATTACCACATGTGCGAAATTGTAGTATGTAACTCGATATTGAGTTAATTCTTCTTTAATAAACTGACAATTAACGTTGTTAAATGACCAGATACACAAACAATGAATTTTAAACTTTACATCTATAACCTTAGCTGAATTTATCCTAATCAGCTTGCTTCAACGTATCATCGAAAAAGTCCTTTAGGTGGGGATTGTACAACTGCAGTACAATGGAATTAGTGCAAATTAATGTCCATAGTATCTCTAAACCGAGATTTAAAAATGGCTATTATGTATAGTATATATTTCGAAATTTTGAATGAGTACACAGCGTATACATAGATACTGTCTTTTTTCACCTTATGTGCATGTACAGTAATGATGCAAACTACTCACGTACCAAAAAGGACAAGGAAACTTCAATTGCAGTGACCTTAAGCATTTCAATTATACTACAGGTATCATTCGCTTAATAACAATAAATAATTTACATATTCAAAAAGGGGAAAAAACTAGAATTGATGAATATAATCCTGATGTTGTGGAATTTGGCATATTCAGGTTTTTTTTCATAAGTTAAATACTAGATTACACTATAAAGGCACTAATTTTTCATTATCTAATTGAGGAATTTAAATTTTACTTCATCGTTGTTAAAAAATGTAAGAAATCGCTTCCTGCGCAAAAACAAATGAGCTAACTAACATTCTATAAGAATCTAACATAGACAATTAAAATAAGAAATTATTAAGAAAATGTTAATTCATTGCAAACATGTTACAGGACGAGGATGTTTTCAGAACATGCCGACACAGAAGAAGGCGTGTGTGCTAGGTTTACGGTATATTTTAGCATATATTTTAGTATACCCTAAAAGTGCTTAAATTTAAGCGAAGAAGGTCCTCCTTCAGGCAGGCACCCGCGACAGCTAAATTGGAGATTTAATACAGTAATTGAGCTATTTGCCTCTCTCAAATAAACACACACAAACTTGCCGACCTGTCATTTAAACGTCGGACCAATAAACGAAAACGGTTTATTGGACGTCCAAATGTATTTGTCATTATCGTGTGAAACCTGTATAGAACAGCCCCCTCGCTCAGTCTAAGTTTTATGACAGGCAAGCTAGAGGTTAACAAAGTCATTAACAACACTGCCATGGCAAGTGAGCTGCAAACGTTGCTTTGTGACCCGCTAACATTATAAACAAATGTGTGACAACATATTGCACCCTGTTTCCTGGCTAACATATTTAGCTAACAAGCAACATAAGCATGATTCATGCAATGCTGGGTGGAATAATTCTAAGAATTCCACCCAATTCCCTGATTATTCAGCACTTTCAGGGCTTGAGACAGTTTTGTACTATTGCCTTTGTTTGGTAACACCATGATTGCATATAAAGGCAAATAAATATACAGTGCAGTATATATTTTGTAACTCTTTCAAGATCATAAAACTCTGGTTTGGGACTTTAAGGAAAGTTTGGGACTCAACCAAACTTCAGGTTCTGCAATTTTGAACAGTTTATTCTGTGTATTTTTATGATTTAACTCGCAAATTATAGGTACCTATGTATATATATGTGTTTTTGCTTTTATTTTTCCTCAAGGCAGGTTTAAGCCAACTGACAAATTTGCATTTTGGTAATATTCACATTGTGATTATATTAAATCTATATAAGACGCCGAATATAGCCATCAATGTTTTCAGACATACTACGTATATATGGGACATACTACGACATCCTGTAGAGATATGTCTTGAAAAATGTACGCCCTAGCCCATGCAAAGTTTTCCCAGATGATGGGGTAACTTTAGGACAGAAATTGATGAGAATATCCCTGCACCTGTTAATCAAACAGAGTAAAAAACATGTCATATTCAGAAATCTTGGAGTTAATTCTATTTGACCTGGTCAGTTTTGAGTTGTAATTAATTATTCAACACTTTCAAAATTCCAAAACACACATGCACCAAAAACTGTCCCAAAGAATCCACAATTCACTGCATATACTATAGTTTATGTTGAATACGATTACTTAAGCTGTACATAGTACCAATATGCGTACACCTTCCTTTAACTTTTTTACATGAAAACATTGTCTTAAGCCAGGGATTCATGAGCAACTACTATCTGAGAAATGTAACTGCACTTCTGAACTTTTGTATTGCAAAAAACAAAATGGCTGAGATGTTCTTTTGAAGAAAAGTTGAAGCACGTGTATGTTTTCAAGAAAAAATGAATGTTATGAAGAAGGCAAATGCGAAGCATAATAACTCGCCAACTGTTCTCGAACAGTTCATTAAACTGAGATTGGCTATAAAATTGCAAATCCGAATTAACAGCAGAATGGTGAATTAGAGATTGCTAGGGGAATGAAAAGTATAGGTGGCGCATTATGCAGACGTGCATAAAGTCGTGTAGGGAGCCTTACTAAATGGCTCGGCTCCATTTACAACAGTAATAGTCTAGGGCCTTAAGTATATGGCGCTGGTAATTTGAAATTTACAACCAACACATTGCCATAAAGCAATGTGCGAAATTGGAAACCTTCATTAGCGGCACCGATATAGGCTAGAATATTTTACTGTTGCCATAAATTAATCAGGGTGACAGAACCATGCTAGATATTATGTCGTAAAAAACGCCTGAAGCAAAAATTCGGGCACGACTGTCTTGCGGTCGAGCATGGTACAAATAGCAACACTGGCTAGACAATGTACACTAAAACTCAGCAGCAATAAAGAAAAACCGAAACATACGGCAACATCTAAAAGAGCTTTAAGTGCATGGATATATCTAAAATTACATTCAATATTATGGTAGAGTATTAATACTTAACTTGACGTTGGGCGCCATTTTTGGTTCACAGTCGTTAGCTAGTATTTCAGAATCTCAGCTACAGTATATTTATCAGACTGACATTGGTAATTATTCAGTAATGTATGTGTTGGAAAAACTACATGTTTAATTTATTTGTAAAATCACTCAAGATTTTAAAAATGATCTTCAGCAACGGCACAAATTTCTTGTTTTAATGTGGAAAAACAGTGTAGTGTAAATTTAAGCCGGGTCTCTAAGGAAAGCAACATGAGGCAACATGGCTTGCTGAAACAAATAAAAGTTTGCCTAACGTGATGTTTGAGCAAATTTATGACGTTTTTTTGTTGCCAGAACCATGGTTTCGTCAACATATTGAGAATCGTTTGGGTGGCGGTCCAAATCAAAAAAAAAAGGTTGTCACTTTACTGCGCATGCTCAGCCACGAGGTCAAAAAGGCGCTTTTACCAAGAGCATTACCAAGAATTCAGGTCCGCATTTGAGCACATGGCTGAACATGCGCAGTAAAGTGGCAACATTTTTGTCCTACTTTTTTTCATTTTTTGGTGTAGACACCTGTTTGCCATTGTTTCAGGTTTGTGTTTGACTCAGTTTGAGTGTTTGTATGTTTTATGTTGAGTGTTGAATGTTGCCTTCAGTGCAGACGGGGCAATTAAGTGTGTGTAAAGCCGGGTCTCCACTGAAGGCAACATAAGGCAACAATGTTGAGGTAAAATCGTAAAATGATTTGCTGAAACAAATAAAAGCTTTGAGCAAACATTTGACGTTTTTTTGTTGCCAGAACCATGGTTTTGGCAACATTTCACCAAACGCTTAGGAGGCGGTCCGGATCAAAGGAAAAAAATGTTGCCACTTTACTGCGCATGCTCAGCCATGTGCTCAGATGAGGACCTCAATGCTTTGTAAGGCACTTGATAAAAGCGCCAATGCGCCATCAATTGGACACATTTGTCCATTTTTTCCGTCAACTTTTGGTGGAGATACCGCAGCATTCAGCAACATGTTGATGTATTCATTGTTTCAAGTTTGCCTTTTGAGTGTTTGTATGTTTGGGGTTTGCGTGTTTCATGTTGCGTGTTGCATGTTGCCTTCAGTGGAGAACCGCGGCTTCAGTGTCCGATCGCCTATAGTGTTTCAATTAACTACACTATATTCATATGATAGTAACTATAACAATAAGACGATAATTCGATGATTTCCTTTGTATAGTATATAGATGTTTTCTGGAACAAGTAAACTCACAACACAACATAAATTGTTTTCATTTCACTAAAAAATATTATTTACTGCCTAGTCTTTGGACAATTTTTTCAGCATCGTTGGCGGGAATTGTTTCAAAGTCTTATCCATGCACTGTCCTTTTAAAGTTAACACCCTTTAGCGGGGGTCATCATAAAGAAATCTGTAGAGAATTTTAAAACAGAATTTATTTGCGGGGGAATAATATGGTAATTCTTACATGTTTCACGTTTTACTGCCTAGATAACAAATGACATTATCCAGTTTTTTTTAGCTGTATGACATTTAGGTTGTACACAATTTCCACAATTATTAATAACACGTTTAAAAATTTCAACAGCTTGCTGATTAATCATTTAACCAAGACGTATATAAAACTTAGCAAATAATATACTGGATAATATTTTTTTTTTCAATTTTCGCCACAAGCAAGCAACGCAATGAGCACGTTCTTCTCATCAATCGTCACGCCACTGGCCATGACACAATGTAAGTAATACATAATTTTTATGTTGTGTTAATAAGCGCAGCATTTATTTTCATACCAGTTTTTACACAAATTCGGCTTATAGGTCAAATGTGACATTGCGAGATGGGTAGCTCGACTCGTCTTTTAGAATAACTAATAATACCTGCCCTCAAAACTGCATCGGTTAGATTAATTTAAAAGAAAACCACGTAAAATATAATAAATTGCTTGTCCTGTTTAAACCAACAAAAGCCCTCATGCATACTTGAGCTCGACGTTGATTAGTGAGATCTGTCACCTTGATTTAAGATGTGGTCAAATTTGTATTCTTTTACATGTACCGCATGTCAAATAAAAATACAGGTACTGAAGATACCTCACGATATAGGCCTACCTCAAGGAGTATTATATAATATGACGTCATTTGTGCATGCCATTCAGGATATGCTCCTGACCTAAACTTCAGCCACGTGACTGAATTCAAGCTATTGGAATTTGTTTACCAAGGTTTTCTTCACGATAGCACGCTTACATCTACCAAAATTGTTCACAGTGACCAGTAAACAATTAACAAAGACCAACGCATAATATTCACAATGACATGCGGTGGAGAGACTATATAAGCCTAACGTTTAAAAGCCATCGGTTTTTTTATAATTAGAAATGCATTGCACCAAGGGTGTGTGTACTTCGAGGTCTAAATGTTTTAATTTGTCCACCCAATATGACTCGTGCTTCCTTTTCGGTCGTTTTGAAAGGAAAACACTTAACCTCGACTTAATTTATATTGAACCTTAAGACACCCAAAATGCCAAACCTTCAAATTTGAAGCCAGTTAAGCCATAAGGTATTAAAAGTCGAAACGCAGCAAATTCGTAATCAAGTTGCCCCCAAATGAACCCAGAAGGCCCGGCAAGGTCCAACAAACTTTTACAACTTTGTCATCGTCGTGTTAATGCAGTGAATAGGATGGCCGCGTCCCCCAATCCACTGTCGGCAAGTACCTTATTACAAGGTGGTGTCATTAGCTACCTGTTAGTCAGGTGAAGTAACATTGATTATAGCCGGTCCAATTCCGGTCGATCAATAAAGACATCACCAAAAAAATCCTTTTCGGCTTTACGTATATATGACCAATATTTAAAAGTAAGGACTTAATAGGGCCATTATCCTCTCAGGAAGACCGAACTTTCCCCCGAAGCTGTCTTTCTGCATACAAGAAAGTGCACATTTTGCCCTTAAAGCACATTGCAAATGAATGGTCTATTAGGATAACCGTTAAGGTGGCTTAATGACTTGAAAAACCTCTGGCAGGCATAACAAAAATGGAGTTGTTTGTCGTCCAACGGACGGAATTCGGAAAAACTCGCCTGAAGGAGAGTGGGAGGTCCTATGGTATACATGCCAACATGGCAGGGCAATACCATGAAAGAATGGTGATAACAACCATCGTAAATCTATCCGCCAGCTGGGTTCAGGCCCCACGAACAACCTGACCAATGAGAGGGAAGATATTGTAAGGGACAAAATTGGTGTAATAAGACACCACACAGCCATTGAAAATTTGAACTCAATATCCGAAAATGACATCCAAGGTACCATGTTCTGCCATCTGTTGGCACATAACTACAACAGAACTTGAAAATTAGGGACTTTATGGTTTGCCATTTACCTGTAACACAAATACAATTTCAGTGTATAATTCTAGTATAACAAAATGCGATTTGTCATCGTCACATAGCACCTGCACACGTAAGGCAAATAAACAAAAAAGCTGAAATGACGTTGTCAACCAATTGTTCAGAAAACTAACACAACTGAAAACGCTGAACGTTTTAGCGTCAACGGTATTGAATATAAGAAAATATAGTTTTGTTGAGAATTTCAGGCACTTTTCAGCGTGACAAATTGCATCTAACTCTGTCAACTAGAACCAGAGAATGGAAAGTTAAGTATCGTAAAACTTGCCTTTTTTAACTGTTGGAAAGTGATGACTTTTTTTAGGCTAGTGTGCTTTCACAGTACATGTACAAGCACGCTGTAATCGTTTATGGACCATTGGCTGACAGTGCATCATTCTTGAACAGACAGCAGACATTTCTGCTGAAGCATCATTTTAAACAGTTCACTAATCACTTCCATCTGCCAGAAGAGATGGTGGAGATCAGTCGAGGTTTTTTTATTAATCAAGATAAGGTTCAAATTGATGCAATAGAATCTTCAGGTCTACAAAGTAATGACGAAAATTGCTTAGTCATGTTGGAGGCTTAACATATGAGGTAATTGCACATCGGTCTATCAATGAAATAATGACAATAACATTACAAATCTGCCATGTTAGGCCCGATTCAGTTATTTTGAAGTCTACTTTATGTTGTGCACATACAGTGTACATTTCACATGCGGAATATTTAGACAAATTTCATTCAATACAAGCAAATAAAACGAAGGTGGAAAAGAACAGCTGCAAATCAAGTCATTGTTCTTGTCGTATTTGCGTTTTAATAAACACTGTCTATTATTTCAATTAATGGAAATACGCATGCGCACCACGTACAAAAAGTTTATTTTAAAGAGATGATGCTTGAATTTTGAAATTTTATACATATATAGTAAGTTAATTTGGAGGCATCATTGTCTTAATTTTATATTATTTACGTTAATTACTCGCATTACAAAAGAATCTATTAATTCAGAGTCACTTTTATGAGACATATTCTCATTTTTCACAACATGGCAGTGTTAACAGTTTATTTTTAAATTTCTGACATCCATTTATATTTTTGTGGAAGTTATAGGAATCTGAACTTGTTAGTTGTAGACAAATTAGCACACATTCTAGTTCATTAAGAGTAATGCATTTTAACGGTTTAGCAGTTGTATGAAATTTGTCCATTTGTTCTCCACCCTCGATTTTTCCTTCCGCCAGGATAATATTTCATAGGGAAAAAAGTGTCCTTGTGACTCTTTGTGAATAACTAGTATGTGGCGAAAGCAGTTCAGAAGTTCTCAAGTCTTCTAAAAAAAGAAAATACTAAAATAGTATATTGCATATAATGTTGCATAACCCTAACACTACATTTGGATTGGAAGCTACCATGCACATACACCACCACTGTCAATATTTCGAAATACCGTATTCGTCAGCTGGATGGCGATTATTCCAAAAGTTGCTGTAGTCTTTGTTGGAGGGGCGGGGGGAATATGGTCCAAAAATCGCCGAAAATTGGCGGATTCGGGATAAAAATTGGCAGATTCGGGTTGAAATTTGTAATATTGGATTTCGGGGGGAACTATCCCCAATATCTCCCCCATATATACGGCCTTGGGTTCTACTGTATTCCACGATGTAGAATGCATTTGTGCAAAAAATTCCAATGACTTCCAGATTAAGTGTGGACTGTGTGAGACACGGAAAGTTCCTTCATTTTGGGATGAATTTGAAGGAAATTTCTTGTACTAAAGCTGAAATGCAATGCTGAAACTGAAATTTTCTTTGTTCATCATACAATATGTATGTCTTTTAATTGAATTGGTTTCTCAATTTAGAGGACACTTAATATGAAGGTTCCTTCATTTTGAATAAATTTAAAGGAAATATCATGCACGTACATAAAGTTTACTGCATATTTCCTTCAAGTTTTACTCGATTATTACTGTAATATTTACAGATTTTTTTTAAAATTTATGCATGCACCACAGTACCTTCCTTGTACTAGTTTTACACAGAATTCTTAAGAAAGCGGACAACCACCGTGAATAAAAAAGGAGAATTGGATGTACGACATTGTGGCAAACATGGCCAAAAAATTGAGTTTTACATTTTCAAAAAACTTATTGGTCAAAAGCATGCTCTCACAGACATTTTTAATCTCGACAGAGTCAACGTCTGAGAAGGGATTAACCTGTTGGAATTTAAAATGGACTTCAACTGTTAGGTACCTTATGCTCCAAATGTTTTTTTCGTTTTTTTTTAATAAAATAAGTTTTTAGTTTCTTATAACACCATGTCATCCAACATAAGCGCCAAACTGTCCCACCTTCGGTTGCCAGCTATAGTCAGAAACCGCTCATTAGGTCTAAGTGGTTGTAAAATCTCCCCCTCCCCACGGGCACCGCCATTACAAATCCACACCATGGCTTTTCCTATGGGAAGTCCTGATTTTGACAGCGTCATCATTCAACTTGCATGCCGCACCGTCATCGCCGGCGCCACCGAACCCGGCCCCGCATGGATGACTACCCGACCAGTGTTTGCAAGTGCTGCGAAGGTGGCAGAAAAGGGCCTTCCTCCGTCTATTTCCCTCCCCACCCCATCATCAACGTCATGTGAGTCGGCCATTTTTTTGTGGCGACTGCGGAGCAATGAGAAGATTGAAAGACAAGTCGGTGAGTCTAATTACACCTAGCAATTTACAAAAGATAGACGTATCAAGTCTGCACGAACCTATGCGCCATGTAAACGGGCACAGGTGGGCCTCTTAAAAAAAGTATGCTAACGTCAGCATTTTCCGTGACCAACTCTTACAGTTTAAGCTCCAGCGAACCGGCGTTTGAAGCTTTGACTCGGCGGGGGGCCTTCGACTTAATAGTATTCTTCCTTTTCTCCATGGAAGAATCAAGATTTTTGACGTGTGTGGAAGTAGACGCCAATGTTGACATCCTATTATCTAAAACTGCCATGGAAGATCTCGTTCTCAACAACATGTTGCTTAAGAATCAGAAACAGTCTGGAGTCACTAGTGCCACTCATACAAGTTTCAATCTGGATTGCAATTCCATTTTGAACATGTATGACGTGCTAATTTTGGAGGTATACATGTATTGAACTGAACTGGATTGTACCCAATATATATCCACTAAGTTGTTTCCGCAAACATGAGGTACTACACAGTTAAAAAAGTTTGTAAATTTACAGGAATAATGGAGTAAAATTTAAGGGAAATATGAAGTAAACTGGATATACGTGATATTTCCTTCAAATTTATCCAAAAAGGAAGGAACTTTCCGTATCTCATACTTTTTACACTTTACTTGGAAATCAATGGTGTTAGCTAGGTGGGATAGTGGTTAAATTGCTATCAGAGTTTCAAATGGAAGACTTGGGTTCCAATCCTGGGTCAGCTGTCTTAACATTTGGTTTGCCATGTTTTCACATTTGTTTCCAAGCAAATGCCAACTTAAGAAAACAAATGGCTGGACAATTGAATGTGGCCTCTAATGACAAATATAGAAAAAATAAAAACACAGGACTAAGGAAAGCCCTACATTTCTCTAAACGGGATCGTTAATTCTGCTGAGGGCAGTTTTCCGTAACTATTACGGAATTTTTTTGTACTGTGTAGTATAAGTAACTTAACTTGCACTACTGTTTCACTACCTCACTGCAATGCCCTACATCCACATTTCTGTAGTGCTGTCAACAAGCATTTTGCAACACGAATGACATTGTCTCTTGCCAACCCATCACCACCAAAACTCAACAGTTCCTCCACAGATGTATAATCCATATATCTTTTACATATTGCCTTGTATGGTTAGGTTTATGATAAGTGTTTACCCTTCAGAACATCTAAAATGCATTCAGATACTAATTCATTAAAAAAAAAAAAAAAAAAACCTTTAAAGACCCTTGTCAAATAACACGACATGAACCTACATTGAGCAATCTGGGTTTAAAATCAAGCCATTCAAGCAAAAGTCAATCAAGCAACAAAATTGAGAAATTTTGACCCATTTGGGAAACGATTTAAGCTGGATTTTGCTAATTTGATCGGGTGACTTTTTTGAAGTTTTAGATTGATGGAAGTGGGCGTGGCCCACACCTCATAAGCACCTCTTTATAAAGTGCATCAAGAAGGCCTCATATCACACTGGCAGCAGGACACATGTCGACAGCGGCTTCGAGTGAAGTGGTTTTAGTTTAGCATTCACTAACTTTCATCAGTCATCATTTTGGAAAGATGTTGCCAATATGTCGGATTCGAGTATGGCGTTATGGTATGCCCCAAGCTCAAATAAGTTCTTTATCTGAGGTTTATCTTGGTTTTCAAAGTCACTACTAACAGAAAAATGATCTACTATAAAGGAACAATTTCAAATGTGGGGCCTGTGAAAACATTTCAATTTTGATGATTGAGATAGTTGTTAAGGATAATTCCATCATAAAATTCCTTTCCTCATCAAAAAACTGAATTTCTTCGATTAAAAAAAACGTACGATTACTTTATTGGTGTCTACATCGCTATAAACAAAATTGGGTTTACACCATGCTACTAACTTGTTTATCTTTAAAGCGTTTGATGCCATGCTTTATTACTTTGCATTGAAAATTCATTGCACAACAGTAGCAAGTAATGATGTTAGAATAAAACGTTTCTTTTATAAATCCGTCCATGTTTACTTTTATAAAACGCATACAGATGGTTTTGCCTGTCGTTATCATAAAATATGTACTTGTTTCAAATGTAGAGCGACGAAATGTTTCATTCAATTTTAGGAAACAATTCGCAGTTTCATATATCCACCTAAAATATCCAGTGAGATTAAGCGATTTGTAAAATTCTCAATGATTTCTACAGTTTTGATGTATTATGTTTCTATTTTTCTAGTTGTAATATGAGTTCCTTGTGTGAAGCATTAAGATGATCCTTTTTGTACATGAACTAAAATGGTGCCCAGTAGCTAGTGACTCATGAATCTAGGATTGAAAAAAGGGGAAATTCTCTCTTTGGCAGCTGTATGTGCGCATGTCTGCTGATGAACCTGTCTAAATGCATATTTCTCACCGGTCCCAAGAGTATGCATTTAGACAGGTTCTACTGTATCTCTAAAATTAAGCCTACGCAACATTCAATTATACTTATGGTCAACGCAACTTGGCACCTTCTGCGGGCCTATAAATTATAGTATCTAACTTTTTAATCTTTTTCAAATGTCCATTTATATTTGAGCCATTTATCATTTGCCTTTTTTTAATGTGTGTCATTCCCTTTTATGGATCAAGGTTTTCCAATAAATGCGATAGGCTCATTTTCGAAAACAACCGTCACTACATAAACACATACATCATGTATTTTTTGCAAATGAATCGTCTAATTAGCGATATGAGTTGCAATTCATTAGTAGTGGAACATAATTTACGACATCGCTAATAAAAATAATGTGGCCATGTATAGAGTTTAATGAAAGGCAGTGATATAGGCTTACGTTTTAATGCCATTGAAAGCAATTTCAACGCATTTAATAACAGAAAAAAACCATTTCATAAGCATTAGTCATTAAAAGTTTCCAAGAAGAAATTGGTTATTTATACGACTATTAATGTCGTAAATCAATCAACATATATATTTAACAGTAGTAAACGGGTCACGTCATTTTCTGACGGTGATTTAGGGATATAACCATGCATGGTGACAAAAAACCTTTTAATATATTAAGATGCATCCGAAGTTACTTTAATATTTGTTTGGCATCCTTAAAAACAAGATCAATAATCTGTATTTTCGAATGTACATGTACTTGGGATTGAACTCAAATGTGTTTATTAATTTTTTTAGTGCACAATATACCATGTTAAAAAAATTGGATTTTTAGTTTAAGATATGATTTAAACCATTATTGAAATCATGACGATGACCATGCATGATTGAAAACATATCTAAATACATATAATATATGCAGTTGGAAACGTTAAAATCACGTGGTTTATAATACCCTATATACGATGACATCAATACATATTCACAGTATGAGGCTATTCAAAATGGACGTCCCCAAAATTCCTTCAAAAATTGCCACTACCCCCTGGTGTCTACAATAGCCCAGACTGCCTTCTCATAGACATCCTTTAAAAGTAGGGTGTCCAGAAAATTTGTTGGAACATGCAAAGGCCCATCCTATTATATAAATGTCCAAGCACTCGTCTCGCTGCCAATTCCTCGCCATTTTTCAAGATTTTTCTGAGTAACGGAAATTTCCTGACCTTCAATGGAAATTCTAGCATAAGATCGGTGTTTAACCCAAAGTAGGGCATGACTTTCACGAGATTTGAAAATGTTCGACTAGGTACGACTGGGGACACATTTCTTCTCTTTCACTGACCTTTATAATTCAATTAAACAAAAAAAAAACTAAAAAATACCATCATTAGTGGACGTCCATAATGGCTTCCCCCTGTCTACATGCCAGCAGACCTCCCCCTACAACTCTCTTGAGGACGTCCTTTTTGAATGGCCCATGTAATATGAAGTCGATAACATTGTTGGGCGTATTGCGGAAACGCAATTCCTAATTTTTCGCCATAGAAATACTGAATAAAATGTCATGGTTTATTTAACTACTCATACAAAAACTAATCGAATATAATAAAGCTACATTTATTTAGCCAGCATCCGAGTTTTACTTTTAAATTATATGACGTGTACGAATATCTACAAGTATTTATTTGATTTTTTGCAGTATGTGAAGATCTGGTACAGATAACGGGAAATTTTCAGTTTGAAAAATCAAAAAGAAATCAATTATAGAAGAGGTTTACAGCACGCTGTATTTAATGACTGATTGCACAAATCAAGGAAGACTGATTTTGTCAGTTCCTTTTATAACTCCTCGTTTATGTGTTATTATGTATGAAAGTAGAACCCCCTACTGCTCTTATTCTGTCGAAGGAAAACAGCGGGATACTTTTTAAAACCAAAGAAGAAGAAAAAAAGGCAATGTGGAATTAGGAACAGCTGGAGAATTGCTATACATATAATCAAAGATGTTTATCTCCACAGTCAAACTCCACATCTCAAACTGCATTCACACATGTGGGTACCGGTCATTAGGGTATGGTGAGCACGAACCTCCACTGGACTCCCATCAAAGTGGATTCGGGTATGTCTTCCCTCAACTATATATCAACCAACTTATACAGGTTGTCTTTGATGTCAAGCGGAAACTTCTCATGTCCCCGCTATTCAGTTTAAATATACAAACTTGTTCATTGATGTATTTCATGTAATGTACACAACAATGAATAAACGAAATGTGTTAATTAGCCTCGTTCTGGTTAGCATAGTTTGAATCTTTAGGATGACATTTTCAACATGGCCGCCTCGAGAATACAAGGGAGCGACCATGTACTATATAGAATATGCAAATTTCGTTTTACGAGTCCCTACTCTAGGTATAGCCATAATGACATTGTATAGTGGAGACTGCATGGGGTGCATTGAGACATGATGTTAGGTGATATATAATATAAAATGCCTTTATTTACTATGATATATAACAACCTAAGTTGCAAACATAATGTACAATACCTTTGTGGAATTTTAAAGAGTTGGATTTTGTGTCGTAAAATGACATTTTTTTCTTACAAAAGTAATTATTTCTACCAGAATATTTTATTGCAGTTCTTTGGGAAATCCCTGAGAGGGGTAAACTGACAACTGATTTGGGGCAAAGTGAGACACATGCTCTTAACAAACTTTGAATTTGCACTTTTGTGATTGTTGATAATTTTGGTAATTATTAATTTGTATACATAGGTACGTCTAATAAGTAAAAAATATTTGAGAAAAATTCGAATTGACCGATTTCAGCATGAAAAGTTGAAGCAACTTTTTTAAAGTATACAACAATATCATTTTATCATACGATTTTTGGTCTAACAAGAAATTTATGATCATGATTCGATGGTTGTCAAATTTGTGTTATAGTTTCGGTCTAACAATGATAAATTCAAGTTATTGTAATATTATTTTTTGCATAATTTTGCTTATTTCATGAAGTGTCTCACTTTACCCCATGAGACATTCCACACCAAATCTCAAACGTTCAAATTTACAATAGATTTAATAGAATTCGATTCATAAACTTTTCATACACAGCCACTTAGTTAAACCACATATCCTCATAGTGAATGCGCATAAAATATAATATTAAAAAGGTGTGTATCGACCAAAAGAAAAATTAGAGAAACAAAACAAACATATACATACAAACATTGATGTGTTCAGCAGTGTTTGCGAACATGTATGGAACACCTCCGTTTTTTCCCCACATTTCGATGTTTCTTGATGTTTCGTAGCGATCGCTCGAGAGGCGGTCCGGATCAAAGGAAAAAATGTTTCTCAAATGTTTCGTGACGTAGTTCAGGACGCAGAGCATTGAACCATGGGGTTTTGATTTTGAAATATGCCAAGGTCCGCATTGTTTCTCGAAATGTGTCATAGGTGTGTACACTCGTGTTTTTTTGTCTTTTTTGACACAATTTGCAACACATGTTTGGAAAAACATGCTGAAAACATTGTTTTAGTGTTTTTTGTGTATGTTTGATGTTCATGTTTATGTTTCTTTTGGTCGATACTTAGCTGAACAACACGAAACTGAAACAGGGTTTCACAAATATGTTTGTGATATGTGGATGCTCACCAGATTTCTGCAACTAATTTTCATGAAACTTTTGGCCAAGAACCGTGCTTCCATGAAACATTTTGGTGATCGCTCAAGAGGCGATGAAGATCAAAGGAAATCAATGAAAAACATTGTTTCATGGTTACGGCGCTCCTACCAAGGCCTTCATACTCTTCGTGTTTCGAGGCGAATATCGTTTTATGCGTTTACCCTAGTACAAGCGTCGTCTGCAAAAAAGGGCATGGAGCAAACCTTGACCAGCAAACATTTCCTGTGTGGACAACTAAATTTGGACAAACCTGGAGTTTATGGAAATATGTTCTCGAAACCACATTTCTATAACTTGGTTTGCATAAACTTTATTTCAGTTTCGTGATTCATCTAGTGCAGCTGTTGGGGAACCAGGGTAAATTACCCCAAAATGGGGTGAAAATGAAATTTTTTGGGTAAGAGGGAAATTTTTCTAATATTTAAATTGCTATTTCATAGACGTGTTAGTATGTTTACAAACTTAAACCATTCCGCGCGATATACGGGCCGGGCCGTTAAATCAATAAATAATGTTTATTTAAAATTTACATTGATTGTAAATCAATAACGACGCAAAAATATTTTGGGGTAATGGTTAAAAAAGTTCCCCGACCGCTGATCTAGTGTGTACTAGGCATTATAGGTTCCTTCCCAATTGCTGTAAATTAGTTTCGTCCAGTTTGACTTTTAGATGAGCTTCTAACAGAGTTGTAAAAAGCCTCTCGAGTAGATGCTATCCAAGCCATGAGCTTAATTAATGGATGCTGGTCCACTTGAAGTTCTGGCAAACGACTGAACGTGGAGTGGATGTGACAGCTGGAACATATATACACGTTCTAGATGAGGCCTTTTTGGATTATCGGAGAAAGACACTCGCTGTCAATCCATGACGTCCCCAAGAAGCCGAGCAAATAGTTTGCAGATCGAAACGCAATTTGCAGTTCGTTGTTTCACACTTAGGCCTATCGTCTCCCATTAATTCGCTTCTGGTGCCATTCACCGCAGCACATCATTAAAGCCCCCGTGCGGCTTGTGGTCTTCGCTGCATGTTTTGGAACGGTTCATGCAGCACATGCCAGCTGCGGTGGAAACTGGAAACGAAGGATTGCATATTCTTGTTTTTAATGACCTGAATTCCCCACCACGCGAAGTATGGCATGTCAAAGGCCACATAATCACACACGTTAAATAATATATATAATTGTCCGTCCGTATAAATATGCAATGGAAATTTTGCACCGATTTATCATCTTATTTTATTGCAACTCTGTTATTTGGTTTTGCAACAAGTTAAATGCACTTCAGAACTTTACTGTGCATATATTTTGTGGGAATAAACTCAATATTTGCATATGATGTGTTGTGACTTAAATACGATGTGAATTGACCGTGTCCGGATAAATATGCAATGCACTGTAAAAAAAGAAAGTATGGCATGTTAGGTTAGGTTAGGTGTGTGATTATGTGGCCTTTGACATGCCATACTTCGCGTGATGGGGAATTAACAAACAAGTATAACCCTCAATTGAATTGTTTGGCTGGACTCTGTCTACCAGTATTAATTTGACAGTAATTGAGTACATTGAATGAATTTGAGTAACGATTAAAAGATTTTTGAGTACAAATAGTAATTGAATACAAAAGGTATGAGTACAAAAGTAGTTGAATGCAAATGTAATCAAAACGTACTCGTATGTGTACATGCACTTGATTACAAAAATGGGTACTTACGTATTATCCTAGGCTATCTCAACCAACGGCTCCCATGCTAACCTAACCTAACCTAACCTAATGCAAGGTTAGGATAGGATGGGAGCAGTCGGTTGAGATATTCTAGGATAATACGAAAGTACCCAAAATTGGACTCACAATGGGTGATTACAAATGTCCTTGAGTAGTAATGTTTTCTGATATTATGAGTACCAATATATTGAAGTATGAGTAGAAATACTTTTAAGGGGGATTACAACCCTATCCCTTTCAATGGGTGAAATTTGCAAACACACTCACAGCCAAACAAAAAGAGATTAAATAAAAATAAAAAAATGTTTAATTTAATAGCTTGATAAATTAGAAACGGCATTCAATCGTCGTTTTTCACTTTAAAATAGTATATTTTTTTTTAAAAAAAATTAAATTATTATTTGAATTTTTGCACTCACAACTTGCCTATCTCTTGCTGCCACCTGCTGGCAGCGTGTGCAAATTAACGGAAATTTTTCAAACTTGTTTATTAATTTTAAAAAAATTACCATTTCAAAGTGAAAAACAACAATCGAATGCCCTTGCTGATTCATCAAGCTATTTTAAACAAGTTTTATTTTTATTTAATCTCTTTTTGTTTGGCTGTGAATGTATTTGCAAATTTCACCCATTGAAAGGGATAGAGTTGTAATCCCCCTTAAGTAAGTAATTGAGACGCATTTAATGCATTTGAGTAACGAGTATGAGTAACTTGGAATGAAGATCATCCTAAAAGTTAATATAACTAGTACTCTGAAGCACACCTGAAAGGTTTTACATATACCTCCTGCGCTCATTTCCGTTTTTTGCTTATTTGCTTAGCAACAAAATAAAGATGTTACGACCGAATTTTTACCCTCTTAGTGTGCCGTTGCTCTTTTTGAATTAACCTTGAATTACCATTTGCGAAACACTATAAGCTCTTGTTGGAAAAAGTGTACACGGGGTTGACCACCCTCAAGCTGTAAAAAACACTTGGGGGAGAGAAATTTTTATTACATGTCATTATCATGCCATAATTATCTTTTAATGGTCATTTCGTGACTTCCACAGAATGACCTGATTGTCGATTTGAAGTTGTAGCCATTGTCTCAGCATGTTTCCACATTATTTGTTTTTGTTGCGAGAAATGCAACATAGATGGCGCTGCTTTTTTAGTGTTGACTGTTTCTGCTGGAGGCTCCTTCCTGTACAGCTTGTCTGTTTATTTATTTATTTATTATTAAGTAGGTGAAAAGTTCAGGTTAAAGATGGCCAGTCTGGGGAAAATGTTATCAAATTCAAAATCGGTTTTATCTGTGTTTTCAGACCAAAAATGTCATAAATGAATTCACTTTTGGGGAATACACCGAGATTTTCTTGCGTTTTACCACCGATTTGTTATTCTTGCTGGAGGCAAAGCCGATGTTTTCTGTGCAAATTGGCAAATTGGGACATGAACGATGTGGGATTGGCTGCTTATCAGATTTAACATTTATGAGAATCTAATTTCTGCGTTGCCCAAAAGTGATTTGGTTTACATTATTTCTGGAGTTTTTCTTCTTATGCTTATGTGATAACCTGGAATCGAACGGAAGAAAAAGAAACAAAAAGAGACCATTGGGTTACGTGACCGCTCCCAATGGAGGTAACCTTGTAAAGGGGGAGTGGGTAACACTTAGTTTACAGACCAGAGCAAACACGAAACAAAATCAGAGTTTCGAAAAAATGTTTACGATAAGTTTCCTACCTAATTTTTTGTCTAATGGTTTCAGCAAACTTTTTGCCAAAAAAAGCATGCTTCCGGCAAAACACGAAACATAAACACAAATTCTCAAACTTGTTTGCCGAAAACTGCTTTAACCGCAAAAACACAGTGTATACACACCGAAAAATCTATTCCGTGATACAAGGCAGCGCTTGATATTAGCTGGTCATGGCGCTCCTACAAAGGAGTTGACATAGCCAACTTCATAGTACAACGTCTATAGTAAAATGTCGTCTTCACAAGCAAGTGGTGCATCGATGTACAGGCCTTGATAGGAGCGCCATGACCATAAAACATGTTTTCTTTGATCTGGACGGCCTCTTAAGCAAACACCAGCAACACCGAAATGTTTGCTGAAAACATGCATTTGTTGTCAAAAGTTTTCTGACACATCTGGTATGCAAACTACTGTTCAAAACATATTTCAGAAACCGTGATTTTGTTCTGTGTTTGCTTTGGTGTATACTGGCCTAAAAGAAAGCGTGTTTGCTGTTCATGGCGCTCCTACCAAGGCCTGTATATCATGATGTAATGCATTGACCCAATTTGCCCCACTTGCTTTTCTAGAGCAGATGACAGTTTTTGAACATGTTTCGAAACGTTCTTTTTTTGTGGACATTATTTTTGGACAAACCTGTTTATCGAATTATGTTCATGAAACCACGTTTCAACAAATTGGTTTTCAGAAACTCTGTTTCTGTTTCGTGATTACTCTGGTCTGTTCTAGGCATTATGAAAAATGGAGCGAGAGTATATAGATGTATACAAAGTCGAACATTGGGTTCATCTCTGCCTAATTAATGTAATCATTAGAATACAATGCTGATGAAACAATGGATGGATCTCCATTTCAATCATTACTAAGCTGCATCTAATGTTGTATACATCATTGTATTTTTGTCCTTTAACAAACCACTGCTTTTTAGCAGTAATTGGCAATAAAATATCGTTGCCATGGTGGCTTACAATTTTACAATATAAGATGCAATTGATTAATTGTTTCCTTGGCAAATAAGCAAAATAACATTCCAGTTATTGATTTGATAGTACATACATACACGAATAATCTGCAATCTATCTTTAGATAGGCATGCCTAGGATTACTCGGATACATTACAGGTTCGGTTATTTTGCGTTTCTATTACATATACAATTTAGGGTTATTATATTTAGTAGGCCTACGCAATATCATTAGGTAAGAAAAACCAATGTATTACATACCCTCATTTTTTTACAAATTCATTATTGTTGATATTCTTAATCATCATTTCAGCAAGTATGCACCTGTATAATAATAATGAAATAGTCTGGAATGTTGCAATTGAAATATCAAAATGTGATATCCAGTGTTATTTCAATAATACCTGGCATATAAGTTATAGTTTTGGATTATTTGTTGACGTTTGTTTTGGGTATAAGGGTGTCGTGTTCAATGCACGCGATGCAACGGAAGTGAATAAACGATCCGTCATGCGCAGATGATGACAAAATATTGTTTCAAATTCTGCCAGTCATTCACAGAGGTTGGAAAAATTGTGTTCAGAAACAAAATTCTGTCATGTGAAAACCATCTAAAATGTCTTAAAATGTTTATTGAGAAACAAAGTTTACAAAAACAACA
>JAQGBW010000247.1:0-51048 GCA_034698625.1 Julus scanicus | reverse complement strand
TTAAAATTCGGTTAATAAATGGTTAAAATATGGTGAAAATGGTATTAAAAATGGTTTAAAAACCGTCAAAAAATGGTCCAAAAATGGTTCATGAAACACCTTAAATTAACGTTTCTGAGCCGGACACTTTTAACGTTTTAAAAACGTTCATGAGAAACGTTTTTTTCACCAAACAGCAATGGTGAAAAAAACGTGTTTTTAACGTATTTTTTACCAAAGTGTGCTACCTGGGTAACAATTGTTCAAGTTGGTATTCCACCCCGAGATGTCTATTGGCCCAGGGAGGACTCTATATGAGATTTTAGATCCCCATTCCCCCAGGTCCAGCCCTAACTCTGGACGCCCCTGTTCCACCCCCACTTGGCTTGACCCCAATTTAGTTGAACAGTGCTTGGAATTATACAACCTAGGCATTTTTGGAAGCAGAAAACTTTCATTCCACTTGAGACCCATCTGTAAACAGAAACTACTAACAACTTAAATCAACCCAGGTTAATTAAAGACGTCTTTGTCAAAATCGATAAGGGACCCAAAGCCAGAAAGGTCAGAAAGGGCCTAATTAAGCTTTAGCTTGTACGTAGGTTGTAAAATAAAGCGGAAAATATAGACTTGTCTCGGTGTTATTACATGTTAGCTTTGATCCAGGCGACTGTCGTAAAGTGGGAATCGTAATAGCGAGCATAACAATACATGCCAATTGTTAAGAGCAGCTTTCCTGACCTACGTCTGAACCCGGATCTCCCCTAACGCCGTCCACTATGCCATTCCGCTCTGTCTTAGAATCTTTTGTGCGGTAGTAGCGGACATTTTCAACCACTGACAAATGCAGCTACTGTTGTCGTGCATTCTGAACATATGTTGTTTTCGTTCACAGGTGAAATGTCGGACAACAAGAACAGAGGAAAAAAACGACAAAAGTCGTACTATTTGAAATGCTCCTCCAAACATATCCGCCACAAGCCAAGCATGGCAATTGGACAGAAAGGATTTCTCGTTACTTGCAATAACCGAGAAAGGGAATGCACCCGAGAAATGTACGGCGTGTTAAACAAGTACGCCGATAAACTATATGGCCCCGAAGAGGTGAGAATACGCCGCAAACCGACACTTGCGTACGAAAACGCAGCAAAGCTAAAGTTTTATTTTGTTACATTTTAGCCGGAGAAGAGCAAGGAAGAGGAGGGTGTGATCGACATTGAAGAGGAAGTGAAAAGGGAAGTGGAAAGCTTGAAGAATAGTCTGCTTAAAGAAAGGAGGTTTCAAGCATTGGAATCAAAAGCTCGAAATTGCATCTTTATAAGAGCTAATGTAATTATCATCTTTGGTTATTCCTCGTTAGATGCCAGAATTCACTGTTGTCACACGAAATTTGTAAGAAAATGAAACCGTTCGTTTACCCTTTAGGTGCCAGATCCGAGCCACTTGATTCGCGAGATTTTGACGGACATTCAAACCACGCAGAAGCAGTGTTCCCGCTACGTACTTCGGGCGACTCCCGTGCTTTCCGTGTGCCGAGCCAGTTTGGATGACATCAAATCCTGCGCTGAACAAATTTTACCGCAGTATTTTGAAAACGTAAAACCAAACGGCAAGACCTACTCCATCATTTTTAAAGTGCGTAACAATGCAACGGTTAGTCGAAACGACGTCATTCCTGCCATAGGGGGCATCATCGCACGCTTGAGTCCTTTAAATAAAGCAGATTTGAATTCCCCCGATTTGGCAGTTTTGGTCGATGTCATTGGTAAACTGTGTTGCATCGGTGTTGCCAATGACTATTACGGTCTGAAAAAATACAATTTGGCAGAACTAGTTATTAAAACGGAGTCTAAAACTCAAGAAGTGAAGACAGAAAGTAATGAAACTCCTGAATTGAAGTCGGAGAGTAGTGAAACTCCAGAAGTGAAGACAGAGAGCAGTGAAACTCAAGAAGTAAAGACAGAGAGCGAAACTCAAGAAAACAAAGAACAGATCACAATTAAATCAGAATTACCTTTGAAAATTGAACCTGGCAACGAAAAAGAAACTGCAGAAGTCTGATCTTGTCACAAAAGTTATGTTTCTTGTGTCTAAATAAAACGAAAACCATGAAAGAATATCAATGTGGAAAACATTCGATGAATTTTATTTTGAATGAAAAAGACTGGGTTCACCCTACCCTTTAAACATAAACATACAACACAACAGTTTGCTGCAATAATTAAAACAGCTAGACCAAAATTACAATAACAGTAAAGTTACAATTTAATTGTTCAGATGAAAACCATCACAAAATATGCTTGCATCTCAGTAATAGTGCATACAATATTTTCTTTAGTTTACTTAAGTCTGTGCATTTGGTGATTAGCTCAACACTGCTATTGTACTGCATATAAAAAAGTCCAAATTTTGAGTAAAGATCCTTAAGGTCTCTTTTCTAATTTGTTTTTTCTTTGGTTGTAAAAGCTGCTAATATTCGCGCTAATATTTTGAAATGTATAAATATAGCAACTGAAATCACTGAAGGCTTACTTTTTGTCCCATTAATGATGATCGACAAAATTGTCTTGAATCAAATTTCAAGATCTACAATATGCTAAATAATGCTCATGCCTATCAATTGTTCAGAATGACTTTCTAATATGAATATTTTTCATATTATTCAGTGAATTTGATTGGACATTAATAACATATATTCCCAGAAATTTCCAATAAAAAAAGTGATTGCAACAAAAGGTGAAAATATGTATACAATTTGATACATCACACATTTTAGCTACCAGTCCAATGTACAGAATTTCCAACATATATTTAATTCCTTTTTAGAAAGGGTTTTAATTGAAAACATATATACTTAAATTCATCCAGATTTTAATGTATGTGACAACTACATATTGATAATGGTGAACTAAAATTCTGAGCATATAAGACCCCCTTTGTTTGAAATGTTTTGATACATGAACAACATTTTTAAGTACAGACAACCATAACAGTGAAGAGCTGACAAAGAATGTTTTCGTTATCACAAATTATGCAGTTTGCAAAGGCGTAAGTGAGCATTACGATATGTTTAGGTTAGGTGAATTAAAACAAAAGAATGGCTTGGTCTTTAAACTCTGGAAGCATCTCCTCTTGCCATACTATCTGGGGTGAATTTTCTCAATATATAACAATAACATTGAATTTAAACAATGCTAACTCGACACTAATTTGCACCATAGACAAGTTATGCTTCGATTAACCTTTAAAAAAAATTGTTTAGAGGGTCACTACAGCACACGTAACGCCTCGACCAACAATCATTGCAATAAGACAATTCTAGGATAACCTGTGATATAGCCGAGTGTTTTTTATCCTACGAAATATAAAAATATTCAGCTTAAGCAACGGCAAAAAAGATTTGTTTTATGCGGAAAATGTTACGCATGGGAATGCCAAATGCAATAGCATTTGCTTAACAAATTAGCACGGACTACTACACCGATTTTTACGAGAACGAGATCCCGGCCATTATAATAAAACGACACCCAATGTATATTTCGGTAGGCGATGAATTCATAAGGAAACTCCTAACGGGCGCCATCGAATAGCAACCTATTTACTAGTGTCAGTTGATATAAAATAGTAACCTGTTCCGTGGTCAGGTTTATAGGTAAAGGTTGGCCAGCAGATATCTGAAAATTATACTAATAGGTATTTATATTTATAATTTTTTTCCACCTATATACAAATGATGCCCAGCATGCTCGACTCCTGCAATAATTTACTACAAGGCAAAAAGTGAACTTTCTTGTTCGTCCTTGTTGAGTTGTCGCCGAATGCCCGCTCGGTTCGTGCCGTTCGAGTTCGGGCTAGATTCCACGGCGGCAGCACGTTCGGCGAGGAATCTGTCAAATTCTGGATAAAACAAGTTGATTCAAAATAAGATATAAATAGACGATCAAGTTATTGGTGACAACACTACTTGAACCGAAAACTTGTGTTGTCCTTATGTGTGAGGAGGGTGGTTATAAGCTGATCGTAATGCAAAATGCAAATCTTGGGATTTACACATTCTTTTAAAACTTTAAAAACAATGTAAATTAGCTGTCTCACCAACACTCGTGATTGGCTGCTGCTGTTGTTCAGACTCGTTTGGTGGCTGTAATTAAAGGTGGAAAAAGAATGTTGTCAGCATATTATTTTCGAGATAGTGAGCAGCTTACAAAGACTAGATTTAACCTTTTCGTGGAGCCAGGCTTCCATTTCATCAAAATCAGATTCTTTCTGTAGCTAAGGGAAAAACGATTAAAGCGGATTACAAACATGTACCCGACGTAAAAAGGTAAAAAAGACGTGCGAGGAGGTTGGAAAATACATTTGCGAAGCAGACAATACAACATGGTTCATGACAAATTACAACATAAACTTGAGTTAAATTTCTACAAGTTTTTCAAGTGACTCCATGCATCTAAAAATAACGATATTATTCTTACAATTTGATCAAATGACACACCAGGTTCTCCCCATTAAATAACAAGGTGCAACCAAACCAGCAAGATTTCAGGATCTCGATTCAAGTCAAGCCAGCTTTCTAAACTAATCTTATCATGTATAATTACAACAACACATGTAGTCACGCGAATGGCATTCTAGTATCTTTAACACATGCTACCTAATCGGATTTAAACCTTCAGCGTCCTACAACTAGTGTCCTACTTTTGTTTTCTAATGCCGTGCATTTAATAAAGCCGGACATTAAGAAAAGCTTTGCTTGAGGATGACAGTTTATTATTTTAAATAAACTCACCTTGTCGTCGAGTCCCTCATCTTCGGACTAAACAATTGTAAGAATCAAGAAAAAATACAACATACATGAGACAAAGTAGTTTTCACAGACTAAAGTAACAATTCATAATACTGGAGCACCCAGTTAGTGAAACATGGACATGAGAAGGAAAAACGTTCATAAAAGATTGAAATGCTCAGAAAATAATACGAAGTTGAACTGTTGGCGCAACAATGTTCCATAATCTAAGTGATATTGTATTGATGGAAAACGCAAGCTTGTAGAATATTCTTGCAGCGAAAAATAGGCTTTGTAAATTAAATTTTTTATCACTGAATCTATGTATGTGTTAGCGATACCCACCTTCGTACTGCGCAGTTGTGCAGCAGCCCCTAAGCTGACGTTGACCTGGTCTACATGAATGTTATCAGCATACGAACTTCCGCTAAAGAAAAACATACATCATAAATTATGTTACCGAGATGATTTTGTCCACGTTTATCTAGTATTTAATAAATCAAGAGTACCTCTGTTTGGTCGTTTCGTAAGTGGCTCTACGAGACTGGGCAAACATGTCAAATTCGTCTTCAGCATTGTGTGCTGCTGGTGCAGTGTTCAATTGAGTTAGCGTGGAACTAGCAGAATTTGAGCCAAGACCTGTAAGAAACACGCACTTGTTTACATGAATGCACGCGTAACGCTTTATAATTAAAATGCAAAACTTTAAAAAACGTGCCTAAACCGGCCAACTGAGATGGAAGGTCAGGCGTTGAATCAGGTTCTCCAAGATCAATCAAGGGTGCAACTGCATTGCTGGGCTAAATTTTGTAAAACATACATTTAATTGTGTGCATTAATTTACAAGTGATAATCATCATAATATATAGGAGACATGAAAGAAACTATAACTACAACGATTACAATAATTCGAAAAATAAATCCTGCAAATTAAAGTTATTTTTAAAGAAAAATACATGTACTAAAATTTGCAGACAAGTCCATTAATCAGTTATAAATATTAAATTATCACTAAAACAAAACATATTTAAGATTTATCATTGAGGGCATTAATCTACACTCAACAAATCAATATATTGATAGTTTTGGAAACAAGCATGATAAAATATTAAAAACATGTCTACATACGTGGACGTCAGCGTGTGTCTGTGGGCTCTGGCTGGTTTGAGTTGGAGCACGATTCTTTTCGAACCGTGAATAACGTAAAAACACGTTATTTAACTCGTCGTTTACTCTTAGTAATTCGACTGAAATAAAATGGAGTTTTACAGAATATCCCCAGTAAACACACACAAAATTTCATTAGTAAAACACGCACCAGTTACTTCTTCAGAGGCAACTTTATCAACGAGTTCAACGACCCGAATCTGCATATGCTTCAGCGTTCGGTGTAATTCCTGAATTAGAGAATACATATTATTTAGCATTATGCCCAATATGCAGAGGCAAAAAAAAATCACCCCTTTCGTTTATTACATTTAATAATTCCAGATCGCTAGGATGTTCTTGTCCTGGAGCAAGTTCTGTTAACATCTCGCTAAAAACCAACATGTTGGACTGAACCATGTCCAGTTCGCTTCGGAGTTTGGCCATTTGCTTGGGGTTGAGATTAATGGGCCCGGTTGGAATTGCTGCCGTTAAAATTTGATTTGCCTCTGGAGGCTGTTATAACAACATACGAGAATGTTATTTTAGGATTATAAATGTAAATGTATAAATATGATTGAATAAATATAAAATCCTATATAGTTTAACACATACAGGTCTTGCCATGGGCACTGGATGCTGAACTGGTGGGTCAGGCTCTGGAACACTCTGCAAAATTATATTTTGTTGAAAAAATGAGCAACGTTATTTGGATGGTGTCAAAGTAAGTTTAACCTTAATGCAACTAAATATTGATAATTTAAATTAGTCAATTCTGCTTTGGGAAAAAAGGCATGTTTTTCAGCTTTTAAATAGGGGCACTACAGCCAATGACTTTCTAGTGCCTCAAGAATAAAAATAAACGAAAATTCATAAAACATCACGTGTAATGCTATCCCTTGACTTTTGGGTAATCGTAGGTTTCAATTACATGCAGTGTGCCAGATTCGAATAATTGGTATTTATCCTAGTATTTAATGGAACTTTGCACTATGCAAGGTCGTTGATAGTGAAATTAGTTAAATACAAACCCTATGTGGAGTGTGAATAGGAGCTAATGCATCAAGATCGGTCATTGGAAATTCCACGCCTTTTTGTTTGAGATCCTGGTATACCTGAACTACGCCGGTCATTTCAGGGTTTCCGCCAAATGCATCGGCCCAAGTCTATTTGCAGAAAAATGAAAAATAATTCTGAAACTAAGACTAACCTTACAATCAACTAAAACTGCTAATCCAGAAAGACTAGCATTTACCTGTATGAGGCTGAGAACTTTCTCTTGCACAGCTGTTGGGGGATCATTTTTAGGGCCAATTAATTTCACCAGGTCCAGCACAAATTCTTTGCTGGTTGCTAACAGGTGAAATTTGCGACCACAATTCTTGACACAAGTTTCAAGGACCTGTTCCAAAAGTCAATATTTCAGTCGAATTGCATTGGCAGTTCAAGATGTTTTAACAGCGTTTAACACTTCATGGTTAATATACTTACAATTAACGCATACATTACAACGGTATAATTCTTCCCCACATTTTGTTGCAGTCGTTTGCGTAGCGCCTTCACTGCATCACGTGAACTGCGGTGCAAAGTTTTAGAATAGTATTAGAGCAACTAAAATCCCCATAGAAATTCTCAATGCCAATTTGTGTGTGTGTGTTAATTTTATTGATTTTGCATGAATGTCAGTTTACATTTTGAAAGATCACGTTTATTATTACCATAAAATCTTTTGAAAAAAATATGTGTTGACATTGCATGTGAAAAAGTAAATATTGAAGAAAAGCCAGTGCACTTTATTGAGAATTTTGAAAGATTAGAACAATATTTAGGCCTATGAGCTAGACATTTTTATTTGAAGTAGTAGACTAGTTTTTTATTTACAGTTTGATTACAAATTCACTAAATATTCAGTATATTGCAATCTATTACAATTTTACTGAACATTACGTTAAATTAATTGTCAAGCTCAATTTATGATTGAAACGAATTAGTCTGACAAACTACATTATAAAACATATCTAATTAAAAATCAATGAATTTTCAAACTTACGCATCTTCGGTTTCATTGATTATATCACAAATTTCCATATTAAGAGCCCAATTTTCAGAAGCAAGGGATGCATCTGTGGCTTGCTCTGTAATAAGAATGTACTTGTTTTGAAAAAATAACAAATTAAATTACCCATAATCACATAATACACAGAGACGTAATTTACAATATATCAATAATTTCAACAATTGCCGACATTGTATATGTTTGGCTAGCAGCATATATGAATAATGCATTAAACGTATAAACTAGTTTTGTAGGTTTGCTAGTTGGTCCAGAAATTATACCATATAAAACTATTGCTTGTGTCGCTTTACACACGTAATGCCTTTTATAGCATATCCAAACAAATTAGGCCTGAGTATCAGGTGGTTGTAGATCAATATACAGCACTGGCATAGATGAAAAGCTAATATGAACAAAAACAGCAAAGCATTGCACTGCAACAGGTCAATCAACATGTTGAACTCCTAGTACCATGATAATCGTATGCATTTTAGACAATAAATAGTGCAACATACTCGTGCTTCAGTAATCTTTCAGAAAATCAAATGGCATCAACAATTACAAAACCAGATGCGTATCCTACACCTTTATAGAAAAAAGCATTTAATATCAGGATTTAGTTATAAAAGTTCAACTTAAAATCAAGTATGGGGCCAGCTTTTTAACTCAAGTGCATACGACCACTGTAAACAGTACAATACTCATCAAATGAGTTTCAAATTTGTAAACAATCAATTCTCAGTTATCTCAAATTTGGAAATACATGTACATCAACAGGAAAGAACACACCATAAATATATGGTAACCAATAGTCACAGTCAACTTGGAAATTATTACACCCATCACTAAAATGTTAGTGAAATATTATTATGAAAAGTTAAAGCAAATTTTTAAAAAGATGTTCAAGTATATTTAACATAAGTTCAGCAGTTTAAAGCGATTGCATGCGTCGTGTATTCGGTACACAATTTAATTGTCCTGGTTATAATGAATTAGTAATTTGTATTTGTGCCAAAACAACTTGGGAAATTAAATGCTAAACAAAGCTTGCATACGTCAACGACTGAATTTGTATGGATTCAATTTAGCCCAGAAGGCGGAAAACCACCTATCATAATTTTTAATACAAATTTCTTCGAATTACAGATCCAGGAAGCTATTAACGGATGAATTTTCCATCTGAATTAAAGCTTAATGATGTTTCAGCTAGTATGCATGTCAACAGACAACCGAGGTCAATAGTCCATATGTCCAACTTTTCATTAATGAATCCATTCATAATACATATACTGTTAAGAACGCTGAATCGTTTACTCTGTCAAGCAAAAGTATCACACACCTGGCAAGGTATTTTATTACTTAAAAAATGTATACTTTAAAAATCTTGTTTCATTTACATGCGTCATACGAACGCCTATCTGTTGCGAGCTTAAAACAGTTACACTGGCTTTGCTTATACAATCAAAACGTCGTCATATGTGGAAATTCTCCGCAACTGTTATGTTAAATATATAAACGAGTTACATAATAACATTAGTCATCTATATAGAGGATATTTATGGACCACCCACCCATATTTGGGGAGAAACGGTCCCTTTAACCACGCAACAACTCTCCGAATGTCGAAATTAAACTTGGTAGACCCTTGGCTTCAAGCAACAAACATGTTCTATGGTATATCCAAATTGAACAAGATAAACACCACGCTTACCTATCTTTTGTCCAACAATGGTATTGAAGGGATTACCGCCGAAAAATGCCATGTTTTTTTAAATAAGCAGGAAAAAACTTCCAAATTGTGTCGCACTTTCATCCGTCACTTCAACAGCCGACAGAATATTACGAAGGATCACGTGAAACGTGTGACCAGATAGGGATTTCCATTTCTGTCATCGGGATTTAATACAGGGTGGGACATGATAACTTACATTTTGTGGCTAGTAAATCTATGTATTTTGGTACACCAATATTGTCATCCATACCTATGCATAAGAACTTAACTAAGATGAAATACTTTTAAATATTAGCAAAAACCAATGTATGCATAAAAAATATAAAATTCTAACCTTTAGAATTTGCAATTTTATGAAATGAAGACATTTAACTGCAAGTTTCATTTATGTAGATAATTTTAAGTGAAAAATATTTATCCATATAGAACTCTACAAGAAAAATCGCCAATTAATGAAATAAACAAATTACCACTGAACATTATTTTTTGCAGACAGCAGCATCGACTGATTCATTAATTGGGAAAATAGGATCGCAGCAGACACTCTGGCTCTGAGATCAAGTCTTTCCATATCATGGGCCCACTCGACGTTACCCCAGTGACCAATCTGCAAATTAACAATGCAAAATATTTGCCATAAAAGTTGATTACCAGTAACTGATTTTCTCTGAAACTCATTTTACCTGATATTCTAATTCCAGTTGTGATAATGCAACAGCCTTGTCAGTCGTTAAAAACCTATCCAACGTTACTAACGCGAGAATTACAGACTTCAAGGCTTCTACCGTATAATGCAAACCTAATGAAAAAGTATGCTGTATTGAAAAAAAAATCTAAAATCTGAATTGGAAAAATAAAATTAGGAATAAAATCAATATGAAATACCTGTCAATGACCAAAAGTTGTATGACAATAGATGCCTCATTAAGTTAATTTTGGTTTCATCTGGAATGGCAGGTGTACTTATGCTGCTTGTCGAGTTAACAACAACGTCATATCTGCCTATCACAACAAAATATACATGTATTTTTCTCGCGAAATATTAAACTGGCATGACATTCTGAAAATTGCGTTCGTGCATTATTAAATACTGTAGTTGTTTCACAACTAACGACCTTTTACAAAACCACTGCAGGACTGGCTCCCATTCCTGTGTCAGCAATTCTGCTAACTCTTCGGGTTCATCTTGCCGATAGCTAATCAAATGACAAAACTGCTGTAAAATTGGCATATTATCAATTAGCAAAAACCAGATAATTATATTTACCATATTGTATCTGTAGCCAAAAACGATATTATATTATCTGCTAATATTTCTTTGGTTTTCTTCGTAGGGTTGTCTAAGACCGTATTGCAAAGTGCAGTCTAAATTGAGGAGAAAAAGAATAATTTGGATGATATGTATAGCAATGATCTGCATGTATATATATCAAGAATTAAAATGAATAATATAATTACCAAATGCATGCTTGTCAAATTAATGGTTTTCTCTTGAACATCCCATTCTGTAGCAACTGCTAAAGCTAGAGGCTCATTAGGAACTTGTAGAACTTTCCCCAGCGGTGTTTTTAACTTGGATTTGTCCAAGTTGATTTCGTACAGTCCTGATAGATAAATTATGTGTGATTTAATAAAAACATGAATGTGAAGCCAGACATTAGAATAAATTGTTAAATTTTTCATACGAACCATTATTTTGTGTAACGGAAACATTTTTATAAAACTTTTTAGGAGCTGTAATGCAAAAAAAAATATTAGCAAATATAATTCCGATGAAACCTTATTCCACTTCCAATTATTCTTTACCTTGCAAATATCTCTTAAACATTCTTCCATTGTTGAAGCCATCAAAACAAGATTTGCAACAATTCACTGAACTTCTAGTGGTGAAAACTTTAAAAACAACTGCGGACATCTTCGCCAACTTGAACTTGAAATGCTAAGTCCAAGGCCTAACTCTAGGGAACTTATAAGGCAAGATGTATCTGATCACACTGACGTTTCATTCACACAACGATGGACGTTCGCAAGTTTAATTCAAAATTACGTCAAACTTTCAAGACATTATTCATTGATAAAAAGACACCACACGATGACACGTTACTAGAGAAGCTTACTACATTGTTAGAAAAAAAGTTACATGATAATATCGGTAAGAAAACAGTACTATTATGAGTAATGTAGATTGTGGTTGTGCATGATGATGAGTGACTCAAGTTAACACGCTTGTTTATTAATGCTAAATTATGAATTTATTATAATAAAAATTGCCGAATGTTTTGTATTTCTTAACAGATGAGTGTGAGAGTTTATCCGAGTCATTGAATGCAGTGCCATGGATGACAACCTTATTTGAAAATTGGAAATCACTTGACAGCTCAGTTTCTGCATTTGGGTTCAATGTCATAGGAATCGCAGTGTCCTCAAATATATTGTCACAAAATTCTCACATATTAAACCATATTGATGCTCTGCGTACCTGCCTGCAGAGTCTGGTTAAAGAGTTTGATGACTTACCTGCATTACTGCGATTTTCCTTGCTGAAACAGTTACATAAATTGATGGTTGCAAAGACACAGAATGTTGACTTTCTACCACCAACAGGTATTGCTATAAATATTCACGAAAGTGTGTTCGTTTTTCGGGTATTCGGCACGATTTACTTGTAAAGTTGTTGTTTTTTGCCCCGATTATTTTAGTCTTATCAGATTTGCTGCTAAATAGTTTAACAGATGACAGTATTTTCGTGGCACGAGCTGCAAAAGATTTTTTGTTATGGATCCTCGTTGATTTGTTAGGACGTAAGCAGTTGGATGCACAAGAAGCTGATTCTGAGAGCTGTGAACTGAAAAATATAGTTGACCATCTGTTAACATGTGTCAAGGAAGCAGATACAGACTCGAAAGCAAAGAGAAAAGCCATTGTGGCACTGCGTTTGTTGCAGGATGTGTGTTTGAGATCTCCATCTGCTGTACAACATCTGTTATCTTCGACTCAACTGAAAACTTCTGTGTTAGAAATAATTGAAAAAACTGATGATGAGGATATATGTTCGTCATGTTGTCACCTTCTATTACTCCTTATTGAATGCCAGTGAGTTTTTAGTGATACTAAACTATATTTGTGCAGTTTTAATAGCTTATCAAAATGATATTAATATTAATATATATTTTCTACATTAGATCAAAGAGTACAATTCCTCAAGATTGGCTTGCATTAGTCGATATCCTAATAGGAAAACAAGAATTCATTTGCCTAGCAAAATTTTTAACATATACGGGTGAAAGGTATTGCTCGTCGAGTTTTAGGCATGAATTATGAACTTCTTAAAATTATTTGGCTTAATAATGTTGTTTTGTTTTAGATGGTCCAATGATAATATCGAAATATCCAAAATATTCAAAACAATGTTATTGAGACCTTTGATACTGTTGTCACATTGGCAGCCAAGTCTACAACTACCATGGATGAAGGAATCTTATGACAACTGGAATAAAGCATTACATATTTTGTCAGCTAATTGCAAGCATCTCGAATTGTCAAAATTAATTAGCTGCATTATTGCAAATCTTCCTAAATTACATGCTTGTTTCGCAAATAGTGTAACTATTTTAAATATAATTGTTTTTAGATGGTTGTTCAAATTTCTTAACTTATTCACCAAGTATACTTTTTAGGAGGAGAGGTTTGCAGTATTGGATTTACTACTGTTTATATTGTCTAATTTCGACAAATATGAATCGTATCCTGTTAAAATGCAAAATATCACCATCGATTCAATACTAGCAATGCTAACAAACTGGGGTAAATGTGCCATCATGAATTATTTTATACTCTATAAGAATTGTGTCTTAAAATACAGGTGATTTATGATGTTACATTTATATTTGAAGGAAGTGATTGGTTTGTGCAGCTATCAGTGGGGGATCGAGATGTGCTTTTAAACAACAGCATAACGATTTTGGATAAATATGCCACCCCACCATCGGTAAGAAGTGCCCATTAAAATTGAATTTTGCATATAATTTCTAGGCTATGCCTTGTTTCATAATTATGGTTTCAAACTTGCTTATAGTTGATGATCAAAATAATGAAAATTGTTCAACTGTTGCTTAAAAACTGTCATGTACACCTTGCCTCTGACTGGAAGATGGTTGTTGGAAAATTGTGTGCAATTGTGCAGAAACGCTGTCATGACCCGCAGTGGGAAGTACGGGACAGTGCTTTTGAAATGCTAGCCGAAATGGCGAAATTAGCTAAAGGTTGGTTCACCAAGATGTCTGCCATATGAAAATGCTACAATTAATACATAACAAAACCTTAAAATTATGTAGCTGTAAAACAAAAATGGTGATTTTGATTACATCTAGTTTCAACTATTTTCTCAACTGAGAAACTTTCAATTTTCAGTGCAAAATCATTTGGAAGAATGGGTGAAGGAATCTGGATCACTGAATATATCCGTGATTGCGTTAGACGATACCGAAGGCTATGTTCGAGCAAGTGCTTTACAGTTATTTAAAAACCTCCCGGAAATCATCTGTGAAGAACAAGAAATAGTTGATGTGGATGTAGCTTTTATGGTCTGTATCATTTATTCATGCAACATATATTAATGTTGAGCAAATTTTGGATGATTCTCATTGTGATTGGTTTTTAGATAAAGCCCATTGAGATAGTCGTACAGATTCTCTTACAAGATTCGGAAGGAATAGCAAGAAGAGCTGCAATCACTACACTATTGGCATGCTATAAAGAAAATTGCATCTCGTAAGTTTTAATTCTAATGGTATAAGTTAAGACAGGGTAATATGATTGTGTATTACTTTTTTCAAATTCCTTGTCATGATATATCTTTCATTTGTGCACTAGAACCGCCTACATGGACCACGTGTACAAGTCTATGGTGATTGCATCGATGGATTTGGATTGGGAAGTTAAATTAACGGCTATTGATTTCTGGGAAAAACTACTAACGAGCATTTTTGCCAGCGAAACGAGCGAAGAGGAGAAGTTTAGTGCCTTAAATAAAACTGGCTTTTTATTTGCTGCCGTAAGCCTAGTTGAAGACGAAGATGTGACGGTACAGCACAAAATGGCTCATCTCATCAAAACATTGAAAGAAACATGCAATTTGTCATTGGCAGTGTGTCCTTCCTTTATCTCCGACGAAACTGACTGCGAAAATCAATGTATTAAAACACCTTTATCTGAGCAACATGATGAGGAAATGGAAGTTGCAATCAGCGAGGAACAGAAATTGCTGGCTATTGAAAACGTTCTGGATACGAGGGACTGTGTGACAGTTGAGAACGTTATGGCTTCTTCTAATGAGGCGCATGCTACCGCCAGCTGGTTGAGGGGGGATAAAATTGATTTGAACGAACTCTTAGCTAAACATCACCACATCCGCAATCCAATCGCACCACGGGACTTTGTTAATTGGCTTCAGAAACTCGATGTGGATGCGTTATTGCTGCAAACAGATCTGACCACCGATCTCTACAATGCCAATCCAGAAGCCCTTCTTGATGACATTTTACTAGATAATTACGAGTCTGATAATGAGGAAGAAATCGCCATGGACTGTTATTAGGAGTGGAATTATGTCCACGAGGTTTTCATTAAAATATTTGTACTGATGACAATAAAAATTATTTTATATGAATTTATTATCTGTCACATAAGTTTCTTCAGTGTGCAAATTAAAACTTTTCAATTTATGAACTTTTAAACTATTAATGTTGTTGGCAACTTTTAAATGACCAAAATTCCTGATGGAAAACTATGGTATTCATGAAAAATAAAGCTGGGGGGTGGCGCCCTCTGACTATGCAAGCTCAAATTGCAAAGCTACATCAGTTAAATAAGTTAAATTTCATCACAATGTTTAAAAGTTGTTAATATGAATAAACGAAATTTGATGATTTTTTGATCTTTGGAAGACAAAGATACGGGTTGCACTTTAGCGTAAAGGATTTTATTTCATGCCAAAAAATTAGTATAGGTGATCATATTGAAATATTTGATATCGAGCGCGTTTCACTGTTAACAAAAATTATAGTAACTGTAGGAGTAGTTGGCCCTCGTCTAAAAGACGTGTTAAATACAAGGATTTCCAGAATACACGTGTGATGAACAGACAAAAGTAGAAATTATACGTTAATGTCAATGTCAATGCAACTGACCTTAATGCTCTCCCATTCGAGGATATGTAGTGAGAAATGTTTAAATAACCTGATGATGCAGTACTGTTATTTATACTATATTCAAAAAAAATTCCTAGCGATAAACTTTCCCTTTTTAGAATTCTTAAATCGAGGACAAGTAACACCATGCATCTCATTGCATCATCACTTCACTTGGTCAAGGTGAATTCGGCAATCGTCATGATCGACATTTATATTTCATGACTATCATATGAGTAATGGCAAATGTGGGCAAACGAATAAACACCGAAAAAGTTTAAATTGTCAGTGTTAAATTGGCTATATAATATAAAAGATCGCCATATATTCCCCAATAAGAGGTGGTAACAACGGTTTATTATATTTTTAAAGCCTATTCCTTTCCAAAATCCCTGGATATTTTCCCAGCCTTGTTCACTGTAACCATTCCAAAAATTTTGGGTCAACATTAGCTGATATCCAAATACAAAAGTCGCTATATGCAGTGTTTTCGAATTATCAGCCAAAAATGCCATCGACATTAACACTGAAATGATGTCGAACATTTGATATCAAGTATCAAAAACGATTTGAACTGGATCATGACATTAATTTGTAACACGCTTCTGGTTTTGGTTAACCCACGATTTTCTATTTTTATCATATTATGCCTAGATTTCGCAGTTCAACCACAGTAAACCTGTAAATTGTAGGCTTGTTGACAAATTCAAAAAAACTTCACAAAAATTTAGCCATTTCTTTAAGGTTATTTCCCACGATACAAAAGTATTATTTTTCATTGAAGTGCTTTATACAAAAAGATATTCTATAGAGTATTTAAAGAAAATTTAAATTTTCTAAAAAAAAATGAAACTCTTTGGGCTAGTCTTCCTTATGTGTACCTGAATATGTTAACCATATTTGGTGTAAACATTTTTCAAATTATGTAATAATAAATGGATATACTCGTTATTTGTTTCCAACTGAGGAACCCATCATTGAAACTATACATGAATGTTCAAAACAATGCCTGGGACAGGTGAATGACTTCATCTGCTGAATTAACTAAAGAAATTCAGATATCTTATTTAAAATAAGAGGCGTTGTTACTTTTTGGGCCTAAAAAGGAATTCGATCCGTAGGTGTTCCTAATTAAAACCACTGGCATTAAACTTGGAGGAGACGCCATACAGGTACAGTATAATTGTCGTTTTACCAGAAAAAGCTGCCCGACTAGATGTAACATTTAGTGCAAAAAGATCATTGCACGAAGATATGAGAGAATTACTCCTAGTATGTGGGAGAATGAAATGTGCAGAACAGGACAGTGGTTTCACACTACCATTACGACACAATCAAACCATAAATGCGGATGAAAAGTGCGAAGGGGTAGAGACCAATGCAGAGAACGAAATCAGGCCACGAAGCAGAAAGTTTCCAGTATTATAACTTAATGAAACAACCTGCTGACCAAGAAAAAAAAAAAAACTATATAAATATCCATTGACCCCTTTTTCATGGCATACCTTATTTCAACCGGTTAGCTGCAAAGCATTGGCTCCTCTCACTCTTTCACATTGTGATTTTGTAATGAGTCAAAAGTTTAAACTTCCAAACACACCAGCTAGAAAATGAGTGGAAATCATTTTTTTTTGTCTAGTGGAAATTAGGGCAATAACGAAATTTGGCACATTTTTGTCAAGAATTTACATCATGCAAATAAATTTACTTTAAATACGGCCGATGCACTCAAGAGTATCGTTCTTACCAAATAGACAGAATTTTTGAAACAAGTGAACGGAATCACGTAATCGGAACAAATGTATGTCAAAATTATTCCTAATTTGCGAAAATCAGCAAATTCACAACTTCATTGCGAAAATCCGTGCTAATAAAATAAAACAAGACAAATGGAGGGAAATATAGAGGAGAAGAAAAAACCGTTGCTAATGTAAACAGCATAAAGTCCCTTATCCTCTTGTAGGGAATATTTTAAAAGCCTTCGATTCATTAAACTAAAAAATCGAGTTTTGTATCATTTGTCCGATTTATAAGAAATGAGATTGTGAGAGAAGTGAGAGATTGATGGCTACAGCCGGAAACGTTAACTTCAATTCCTCACGCATGCGCACATTCACATCCGCCAAATTCAACATTTCAGGCTGTAACTGGAAGCCCTACTGCTGAGTAATATGTTGAATACGTATAGAAAAAAGCCCTCAGACGTGTTAAAGTTCATAAAAATGTGTTTGTAACAACAGTCACGGAAAGTCATGGCAGGTGACATATATACCATCAAAATGTTTTCCAGAAAACGAGAAAATATTTTTCGCCAGAAATCGCATAAAAGACTCATTTTGAAGAATTTTTGCTGTCCAAGAATCCTAAATCGAATCTATATCGTTCTTGGAAAGCCAAAAACACTTTTCAACAAATGTCCGTGACAAAATAATTATGCACAACAGATGTCTCTTAATTTGCAAACCGAATCCTCCCTCATTCAAGAAGTGTTATGACGTCAAGAAACTCGAATGAAAAACTCACTGGTAATAGGGGGAACCTCAAAATGAACAGCAAAAAAGAAAGGTAACTTGTCTTACGTGCATTTACAGGTGAAGAAGGTGAGGAGACCAGTCAGTCGAGGGAAAAACTAGGGTGAAAATACATCGCCTTAGAGGAGCTGGAGGACAGAAAAGGCAAGTTGGTGAAGGAAGAAGAAGCAGAAGAAAGTACGGATAAGAGTTGCTGTTGGATTATAAAAATAAGGAAAACACGAACACTAGAAGTGAAAATCACTAGTGAAAATCATCAAATGACAAACATTTAGGAATTTACCAGAGGTGTCTCACACATCAGGAAAACAACAGGTAGGAATATTTGCATGGAAATTTGTCTTGGGTTTCAGAGTTTGGGACACTTGTTGTGTTGCACATACTTTCATTAACGCCATGCAGACATTAAAACTGGTATTAATGAGTGGCAATAATTAAAATTCGTATCTGATACTTAGTCATTGAATGATCTGAAAGCTGTAATATTACATAAAAATTTTCACCTAGAGTAACTAAAACGAGAATGTTTTGAAAATGTTATAAACTAAAAATCTGTCGCACAAAAAACATCATTGAATTTAAAATTAGGCTAAATTCCATTTCGATATTTATAATAAATGGAAATTTGTTATTCATATCTAAGGATATGAAATAAAAACAGGAAAATCCGGAGTTTTGTTATATTTTTGACAAATCCATTTGAATTTTATTAAATTAGCCTTTTAAGTTACACAGATTATCATTGTGTCAAAACCACCTAATTCTTTATCATTGTCTTTCACTTTCATCTAAATGGACACTTTGTGGAACTCGTGAATGTCCTTAATTACTTCGCCAAAGCAAGCACATTGTACTCAAATTTTATGACAGCCTCAATCTGACACTTGATTTTAAAAAGTGTGTCATTTATAAATGCGGTTAGCACAATTATTCAAAGCAAACATATTTCTGATTAGCACATTGTGGTTCTTAAAGGAGTAAATCATTTGACCGCCATATGTTCAGAAGTTTTTCATAACATAATAATTCTTAATAACTTAACAATTAAAGATAACGGTCCTTTACACAATTGTGTCCAAGTTTGGAATACTTTATACAATACTGTATGCATTTAATCCCAGATTATTAATTTTAAATATCCCATTTTTGGACATAACATGTCTAATTTATGAAGAACAAAATTCTCAATTTCATGTTGAAGTTCCATGGCTATTTCAATGTTGACATGACCTAATTGCTATATGTTTACGACTCAATAGAGATAAGTGGTACATACCCCTCTATGCATAGGGACATCAATTTGATAATTATCAACCGTCTTTATTCTAGTTGAGCATCAAAATAGTACGATATTGATCAGTATTTCAATGAGGTGAGAGAAAAGCATGGGAAACAGCCGAACAATATTGCAGATTGCGATAGTTTATTTAGCAGGCCATTAATTACCATGATTGCCTTGAGCAGGAATTTCAGGGTGAGATTTAACTTTCCTTGCACGATTTAAATTAACATTAGCATTCCCGCTGAGAATGAGACTTTTGTCCATGAAGTCTATACCGGTACTGGTATTTTAATGAACATTTAAGACGTGTAAATGAACTTTGATGGTCAGTTGCCCCATTCTCTTTTGCAGTTCCCATGATTAAAAATCGTCGATTATGGATTATAGATACTATTCTTTTGTCTGCAGAATTGTTAATTATACTGAAACTTGACTTTGTCATCCCATTAAAATCAAAGAATACCCGCATTGGAAGGGAATTTATATGAACATAATATATTCCAACAAATATTGGATTTTGAGATCAAAATACGTATTATGCCAATATAAAATTTATTTGTCTCGACACAGAAAAAAAAAACATATTTTCATTAAAAACTCATGCTTGTTCACAGATTTTTGTTAACATGGGTAATAAAAACAATGCTTTCTTGAGTAGTTTAGGTATAGATGAAGCTAGATGAAAATTTAATTAGATAAAATGGTGATTGTACACATTTAATTAAAGTTATGTGTATTTAAATGGTGTACCTAGTACAGAAACTGATGAATGAATAGCATTTGAATCCATCTCATTATCTTAATTAGTTGACCTACTCGACCAACAATACCATCAATTAAAACTCGATGCTTGGACGATATCTTGGGAATCAAATTCAATAATTAAAAAATTCATTAAGAAACTATAATGAACATTGAAATCCTGGCACGATCTTTTTTTTTCCTGCATTCATAGGTGCATATCCCAACTTTTAATGAAAATTTTCTTGAAAACATAACATGATTTCAGAAAAAACTAAAATTGGTTTAAATGATTCTTCAACCTTGATCCAGTTTTAATGTGATTTATGAATTTACCAACATTTGAGTCAACAATCGTGACAAAAATTAAAAGTTTCAGGTACAATTTGATGAATCGATCTGTGCTTTACTCAGATAGTTAAGTAATGTAGGCTAAGCAGCTTAAAAGACATAGCAGGTGGCTAACATCTTTTATAAAAATTCAGCTGGTGTGAATTTTCTTAACAGTTTTCAAACACCTGCAACTTCAAAAGCAATGATCACCCATCAAGAGCTTTTCAAAGAGGACATCAGAGAATTAAATCTTTAAATGAATGGTGGATATCACAATTCAGATTGCACGATGAAAACGTATTGAGCAAATTTTCATTTGACATTTTCTTTGCAATGAGACTCACTTGCAAATCATTAGATAAGTAAAAAGTACACAAAAGTACGAATTGCAATCGGACAAAAGCTCGGAATAGTATCTGCAAGGAAACTTGAATAGTACTTGAATTTTGTTACAAATTTAGTTTTAATTTAGGCCCAGGCAATTTGATTTCGCCAACCAACGACTGTAGTGACTCAATGGTATAATCTTGAGAAATGGTCAACCACTAAAAACTTGGATTGTTTGGAATTCTCGTAAACGATACCTGGTGAACCACACTCCCCAGCAGAAGTATTTGTCCTTGGCACGTCATAAGTCTATGGTCAAATTTGTTAAACCCTTTATCCTTGATTCAGCCATTGACATAATTCATAGTGAATGCAACCCTTTGGCAACATAGAATTTAATGGCGAAATTTTGATCGCGCTCTATGGCTAATTCGCAACATAAAACGGTGGATTTTAATCACTCAACATACTAAACACTTAAATGCCATGGGATAGAAACAAATGTTAGCAATCAAGGTCTTGCACGGAAAAAAATAATAAATAACCAGTCTGTTATATTCAGTCGTGGGGTTTCTGATCTCATTTTTTTTTTCATTTTAAACCACGATAAAAACCAACAAAAAATCTTAATAAAATGCAGGTGTACTAAATTCACACTTTCGGAAATACTAGACTACACGTTGGTTTCTGACTTTTTGTATTAACTCTCCACACCTGTTCGGCCAAATGTTATAAAGCGTATGGGGGAAGCATATTTAAATTTTAATTTCAAATCTTTCTGATTATTATATTTTAAACAGGTTTCTGCTTTTGATACTCCCTTCGTGGAGAGCAATCAAGTTTTTTCACGAATATGGAAAAGATTATATTATGCTTCCCTTTTTCAAAAAAGTTAATATTACAGCACAGAGCAACATCTCTAGAGCTTTGTTAAAGCTTTGGAAATTGAAATAAGCATATATGTATTTAGTAATTCTATCATTTTTAGCATAGCTGTTATACTGAATTAGCCAGGAGAAACAACAAAAAAACGAAATTGTATACGTCAAATGATACTAAAACATACTAAAATATTGTTGTTAATTTATGTTTGACAGTTCATGCTTTATAAAGTATGTAGTTTGGCAGTTCAATTAGCCATATTACATTAAAAATGTAATAAAGGGGAGGGCATAATTATAAATTGAGTCACTGCCCAGACATGTTTATTGCAAACTTTTTTTTTAAATTCTACATTTTGTAAATAAAAAGATTGCATGTACACTGACAGCCATACAATACAGATATCATCGTGCATGCCTGTCTCCATTTCCATACAAGATTTACCTCCTTTTCAATTTAATACTGAATTTCATTTCTTTCTAATATCGAGATCATTCAACTATTGCGAGGCTATTCACCGAGGTGCAGCATTGTTCACGTTCATAGTATTGCATTCGTGCAACAGTAAATTAGCTTGCAATTTGACCAAGTATCACATTTGATAGAAAATCTTTAGAGAATGAATACCACTGCCTAGTAGTGGGCGGACAAAAATGCAAAAATTTTAGCAAGAGAAAATGGGTTCGGTATGAATGTGGTTTCAAATTACCCTTTTAAATTATTTTTATGAGAAAGCATTTTGCACATTTTTATTATGCTTTTAAAATTCAACCCTGTAGCAATTTGGTTTTTTTTAAAGTTTAACCATATGGCCTTGTGGTCAGGAAGTTATAAAAACCTTTCTTTGCTTTTAAAATCTTACAAAGTTTTGTGGTATTAGGTGAAACTAGACATACCAAGCAATTCGTGTAAAAACATGCTATAGGTGACAAGTTTTCGCCAAAACCAATGCATTCTTTTAAGTTTCATAATTCTTTTGAGCGGCCATGTTGGAAATCGAGTAGGAACAACCGGGGAACTGAACCAGAATAAAGTTCAATACACAGTGCAGATCGATGTTCCAGAACAATATATTTGAATTTCGAGGGGCTTATTTTTTATTCGTGATCACAACATAACCCAAGATTATTTCAAAGTCAAAAACTTAGTCAAAAAACGATTGATGTGCAGTTCATAAATAAATGAATGCATTTCTGGCCAGCAGAACTGGTTCCAGCGTGGTCGTGCTTAGGGTCAATGAACCATGGGCAAGTGAACCTACTAAGACACTAATTTCACATCATAATAATTGATGTTGGATTATAAGTGCCATTAAAGTGGCTGCGAAAATAAATCAAAAACGATTATCTTGCAATTAGCTGGTACGTACGAAACCATACAGGTAATTGAAAAGTGGAAGTACTCCTTCAGTGTCACGACACTCCTTTCACTTCCTGATTTTTAGTCACGTGCAAGAAATAAATCAAGGATTTGGAACCACGGGATGGAAGGTCCGTCCTCAATAAAGCAAGGAATGCGACAAAAACTATTTTTTGATGATTTTAAAACTCATTTGAGTTCTCTAAAATAAAATTTATGAATGCGAAGACAAGTACACAGATGATAATTTACTCCCAGAATCTCTCTGAACCTGTTCCCCATTTTTCTGAAAAATATGCGTTTCGCCGCGCAAGTTAAGGAAATAATGAAATTTAAGTCTCTAGTTTTACCAGGAGATATGATCTCAGACTCAAAACAATATGATTGTACCATTGTTATTAAATTTTAAACACTATTTTTACATTATCTCATCGACCACCTATGGCATTTGTTTGATTATTATGGCTAAGACTAAAAATCCTTTAGTGATAACGTCATTGTTTTGTGGTAAAAAGCAATAATAGCAATTAGGAAGACATCAAACGTGTGCAAACAGTACTTCGACCTTGTGTTGTGGATTTTAATTGCACATAATTGGGAGCCACTGAAAAAATCCATCATTAATTTCAGGGTTTTAAAAATGTACAGCATAAAGGAGGAAAAAACGCGTTTACTAATATACAATGATACCTGTAAATGTACTAAGGATAAGGGCGGTTTCTAAAACTATCAAATTATTCATTTATGCGACGCTCCAGGTAGGTTGAACTCACTTCTGGAGGTTAAGATACTAATTTCTGTTTGTTTTCGTTTCAATACAGAAGTCTGTGCCACTTACATTTCACACAATACATTTTAAAAGCCAACAAGGTCCTCGTTGGCAGTAAAGAGAATCCGTACTGATGTACTTGGCTCACATAGCTCCCTAATGTATTTCTTTGTTCCTATTTACATTGCATTAATTTCTCAAATGTCAAAATAAACAAAAGATGAAATACAAACACTACATTTAAGAGATATCTCTTAGTCGTACTTATGGGAATCATTTCCTAAATAAACAGAAAAGAGTGTAGAAGGAAAACAAGATTTTCAGGAAATACTAGCAAATAGGTAAAGACTTATTCGTTACTACTTTGTACTTTTTTATATATTTATAAGGCCGTCATGCGGAGCAACGCAAGAATGAAGAATTTCATGCAAAACCAACAATCCTATTTACTAGCAACGATTACCTCAACGTTTATTATCATCGTATTGATCATACCAGTTGAATCTCAAAGGATAAATGAAGCTAGTAAGTTTCGCATTGTGTATTTCCACAAAAAAAATCATTAAAAACCCTATGTTTGCGACAACAACAACATTTAGTCTTAGAATTAAGTTCGAATTATCATAGCGATATTGAATATGTATCATATTACAGTTTATTTTTCCGTAATTTTAAGTTCTGTCCAGAGATGGCGTCGCATCCCAATGCATAACTTCGCATATGAGACGCATAGCAGCACCATCTTTTGAACAGTAGCGAAAACTACCAAAAAATCATTATCATGTTATATTAAACTACTTTATCAAAATCACTAGTTATTAATGATCTAGCAAGCAATCAAAATTACTTGAATTCTTCAATTTTACCAACTGAAAACTCCTGGAATACAAACTTTTACAAATTAAAGATTTTAAAAGAATTCATCAACTTTCAGGGTTCCCAACTTTGCTCACTACACTTACATGTGAAAACTGAAAATATTTGGCCTTTAAAAACCAACTAATGGTTAAAAACGTGAAAATGTTCATAGGTTACGCACACTACGACGATGGCAGATGCCACTGCATGGAGTACTGGGATTGTGTTACCAGCGGTGGAAAACCAGCAAGTTACTGCGGTCCTTCCGAAAGCCAAGTCTGCTGTTTCGTACCAAAGAATGCAAAGCCAGTGGGCATCTTGCCCAGACCCCCCAGCAAGAAATCTCAGTGTGGGAAGAAAGGAAGCACCACGGATGGTGACAGGGACGGGAAGGCGGAAGTGGCAGAGTGGCCTTGGCAGGTAAGAGCGAAACGGGACGTTTTTGACAAACCCAACAAAATGAAGACATCAGAGATGATGATTCGATGCTGTTTTTCCAGGCAGCCATTCTGGAAAACCTGCACGACGTTTACGTGTGCGGGGCATCCTTGCTGGACGAGCGATGGATTCTTACGGCAGCCCACTGCGTTTATACTTAGTAAGAAATCTTTCATCAGCTATGCAGTCGAGCACAATAAAATGCAGGATTTAAAATGTTTAAGTTATTTCTAGAAACTTCATTAAATTAAAGAGTAAATTAAGATTGGTACCCTCACAGTCTCTCTTTTAGAGAATGAACAGCATTGTTGATAATGCTTCCAGAACAAATAAAAATCACCATCAATGTGGGAGTATCTTTGACAAATTGTTTAGCAAGTGTTCTAAATCATACAAATACGATTAGAAAGAATGCCAACACAGCCACACCATACTAAAACTTGTTTCCGACAGTTCGGACCTATTTCCAGCACTGAAAGTGCGCTTGGGTGAATACGATGTATCGTCCACCGAAGAGCGCTACAAGTACGAAGAGCGGAATGTGGACAGGATCATTCTGCATCCCAGCTTCATCAACACCACCTTACTAAACGACATCGCTCTTTTGCGGTTGTCCACAAGGGCAGGCAAGCGACCCAATATCGATATCGTGTGCATGCCTACGGGTGATATCGATGACAGATCAATGGCAAAACAGCGCTGTGTCATCACTGGATGGGGGAGAACAAGTGAGAGTAGGTTAAAACGCGTCTTGGAATTTAAAACGTTATGCAATGGCAATGTGTGCTACTCAATCATAACAACACATTTCAATTTTTTTCAGCTTCAGAGCATTCCACCCAGCTAAAAGAGATAGCCGTTCCCATATGGACCAACAGCAACTGCCAGGCAGCCCTTCAGTCCCAATTCGGTCCTAACTTTGCAATCCCTCACACTGCCATATGCGCTGGAACAGAAAATGCTGATGCTTGTGATGTACGTATACGGGCTCGCATTACGAAAACAGGATCCTATCAATTTCCCAAGTTTCCCAGGGTCAACTATCAATTTTCCACCATAATCAATTTCGTCGTAACGAAATCCCTGCAAGGCTAAGTGAATTATCGTAGTATAAAAAACATCATTAATTTAATTTTGAAGTTTCCATTTTTCATTGAAACATGGCATTTTTGTGTACTGTCATGGTAGATATAAGCAATATGCACGCATTCCTCAGACCTTCTGTCCCACTTTGGATATAAATGTAATTTGAGCTTGGGAGAACATCAGGAAATATAGTAAAATTAGCCATTGAGTTGCGCACACTCAAAATTATCCTTGAATGTTATCCTTACTATTATTTTGCAATTCTGAATTTCAGTATCAAATGACAAAATGATAGATTTTCTAATTTATCTGATCGAAATGAATTCATTTATTATATTATTTGCAATATAGATATTTCTAATATATTCTTATTATATAATAGACAATTTTCCTAGACACGTCAACTTTCCAAAGTATGCCACTAAAAATAAAAACTCGCACTTTCTGACATTTCAGGGTGATGGCGGTGGTCCATTGGTATGTGAACGTAATGGACGTTGGGAGCAAATAGGAATAGTCTCGTAAGTACCTCTAGTAAAGAAATTCATCCGTATTATTGACAACTAAAAATTATGTTACGAGTAATGCTCTTGAATCCTTGTAGTTACGGTGTTGGATGTGGCCGAGCTAACCTTCCCGGAGTTTACACCAGGGTTTTAGCATATTCGGACTGGATAAAACAGACGATACGCGCAAACTCCTAACTGGTCAGCCTGGTCTCCAATACGGAATCGAAATAGAATTTTAAACTTCTAAAGGTTGGAGAGGTTTACATGGGTGGCCATTAATGGCCTGGGTTGAAAAGTCACATCAAAATATGTCACTGTTTGAAGTGGTCATAATATGATGAGATATTTCTAAATTTGGGATAATTTTTATTTTGGCATTGACGCACAAAAGGATGGACATGTACGAATTCATTCCAAATGTTCCATTCTATGTATAATATTTGACAACATTAAGATAAAGGCCAAACTGAGACAATCGTTGAATCATCATATGTGAAACAGCTAGAGGAAGGACATTATCTCTACATTTGGCAATGCAGTTTATTTTTGCATATTTCTTGTACGATGCAATTATTGAAAAAATGATCACCATAATCTCATGTAACGCACTTTTTCCTAGGCTCAAAAATCATAGTCAAAGCATTCAAACATGCAGCATGAAAATGAAACCCTGTTATCAGTCAGTGTGCTCTGATATATAACTCTGACAAGTAAGAACTGTTTGCTCATTTTTTCATGCCATCCAACTGGTACATAATTACTCCATAACCATATTACAATACCAATGTTTCATCGTTTCGCCATTGTCATACCTGTATTGTATGCCCTCGCAAATTTATATTGGGAAATATATACAGAACATGATCACAACTTTAGGAAATGAATATCATTCCAGTGCATTGAAGCTATATCGTAAACCTGCTTTATTTTCATTTTTGGGCAAAGCATGAATAATATATTGCACAATAACAAGTGCGCTCTTGCGAGAGATCGATTTAGGGTTGTAACATATCAAGGCCAAAGTGGGCAAGGGCATTGAATTGGGATTTTATGGCGGGTACAAAATGGCACATACATATTATTCTTAAAGAAAAATAATTCTGACTGGAACACATTTCAAAATTCAAAAATACCTTTAAAAATATATTAACAAAATATAAGTATTGCACGTTTAATAATAATTATTGTAGAATTTAAAATATAAGTGCTAGTAAAAGTGGCAGTATGTCGAAGGCTTTAAATGTGCTAAAAATAGTGAAGAGACAGAAAACGACGAGAAACGTCTAAAATCGAAAGGAAAAACCGAGAAAGAAGACAGAAAGATTTTTAGCATTTACCGCAAAAAAAATCTAAATTTGAAAGAAAACAAATCGTTTTCACTTACCATGAATTGGTCGAACGAAGGCTGATAATCAATAGTGGTTCACCTTGTTCATGGCCTCATAAGCAGCGATTTCCTTTTGCTCCTTCTCTTTATTACGAGACTCAAAGGCCAATCTGCAGTTATAAAAATAAATTAGAAAATGCCTTAAGGCATGTGGCAAACGTAGAATTCTACGGAAGAAACATAGCTTTACCTGTGGGCAATAATGCGTTCAACAATCTTCTGTGTTGTCATGTCATTGCCACTGTCAATTGTTGAGAACATACCACGACGCATAGGCTCCTTTATGGAGATAATAACAGTAATTCAAATCAAAATTCTAAAAATCATGTAAAACAATTTAAAAATATCATAATACATACAGCATATGGATCACTTCCGTCAATATCAGGCATCACGTTTGTTGTTCCATGAAAAACTGCTTTAATCTAGAATTATTTAACAGTTTCATGCCCACATTTTACATGTCCTTCAACATTAATAAAAGTACAAATGCTGTTATTTTAGAATAACTTATCGACAATTACTTTAAAGTGATCCATTAAATCGGCTGTGACGGCATAGGGAGCTCCAATAACTACTTCGCTAGCATACTACAGATTAAAAGTATGACCATTAGCAGCATGCAGCTGGCGTACAAATAATAATTGCAATTATCATAACCTAATAACTCACTTTGCATGCCAAAACACTGAGAACGCGCTCGTGTAGATTCATGATGGGGTAGTTGCTACCTTTATAACGATTGACTATCTGAGAAAACATTAACATTAAGCATAGGAACACAAAGCCAAAGATGTTACATCATGGCAGTCCACTCACTGGATCTGTATGAAGTCCAACAATGAGGTAATCCCCTTGGGAACGGGCTTTTTCAAGAAAATCTAAATGTCCCACATGTATAAATTCAGCATTAAGGAATTCAAAAGTAACGGTAATGATTATTTTCAAAATTAAAACTTGTAAAAAAAGATATGAAATAAGTCGAAAGCTCCTGCAACATAAACTATTTTGTCTCCTGGCTGAAATAAATAGAAATTATCTTAATAAATCCTAAAACCGATTATAAGACCACAGTAGTACAAAAAATCATTTTTTAATAAATACATTATTTAGGCTAGTAATGTATGACGCGTAATTAGTGCCTGAAAACGTTAAATAAACGTCCTTCAACACTCGCCCTAACGAGGTATATTTACTTTTGGCTCTTTTCCTTCAGAAAACTGTACAATTTTTCGGGTTGTTGGTAAAAATTGTGAAATCCCAGTCCAGGGACTATGGGCTTTATGGTCCTAAATTACAAGTGAACATTGCCAGAGTCAAATGGTCAATTATATAACAGTTCACAGTCGTGTGTATTAAATAAATCGAGCAGTTTAACGTCATATTACCCTGCTTAAATTGCCAGACTGCTCCTTATCAACACCATATTCCTTTTCGCCGGTCAGCATATGCTGCTTGGTCAAGAGTAACATTCTTTTCCAAAAAAAAAAATAAATAAATACAATTTTGCAATAAAATATGATGCAAGATCCTCCAAACGCCAATGACCAATTAAAGTTTCAACTATGATTACAGACTTGCATAGCATAAACGCATAGGTTTTCACCATTAAGAAAGCATACCTGCCTACCAAATCTGTCGTCGAAATACCAGCAGTTCTATCCACTTCCCTGTCAAAAAGAGAGAAATATCCGCTCAGTTATATTTACAACAAAGCAATTAAGTTGTAATCATGAATAATAAGTATTTAGTGCGGATAAGTGCAACAAAAATGCATTAAATCACAAGAAACAAGCGCCATATGCGTGCATATAAAATTACTGTTACAAATGTAGTGGCAGTGAAACCAACAAAAAAAAAAAAAAAATAGTGAACGGTTGTCACCGACAAAATCAGTGTCTAGAGAAATTGCATATCTTACTTATAACGAGAAGCTGTCTTCACGTAACGGTAAGTATCTTGTCCATTGGAATCCATTGTGATGTCATCTGCAAATGACGGACAAAGGCAATGCGTACAATCTGACAACTGTGCCCAGACAAATAAGTGTTATAGCTAAAGATTCCCTGAAGATCTTATGTGGATTATTTTGAATTATGTCTGTATATTTGTTCAAAAATGAAAATAACTCTTATTGACAAAGGAAAGTGCTTAGAAAGTGCAAAGCTTGTCGAAATATGTTGTGTAACTGTTCCTTAAAGCATTAAGAAGCCATTACCGAAAGCAACCTGCTGGCAGCAGATAATGAGCTAGCCAAGACATTTTGCAATTAGAATTACCGCATTGCGCCAAAGCCTGACAGCTGCAAATTATATTTAATACCGCCACAGGTTCAACGTTGTTTACAGTATTGGCACTTACTTATAGCGTTTTGCATCTTTTACTTTGAAATAAGTGTCCGTTCCATCGTTTGTCATAGTTATATCATCTGAAGTTAAGAATACATTCTAATAAAAATACTTCACTGATAAAGTAGTTAATTACTTAAGATCCTATTTTAAAATAATAGTGGGGGAACAACCCAAGTTTTAGAAATGAGTTCAGAACTTTTTTGAGCAGAATGACAAGAAATTCATTTAGTCTAGTTATAACGTCAGAATGTATTTCAAATTAATGATTACCAAACTAAAGACACTCACCACCATGCACGCAGAAATCACATTGGTATTTGTCTAACGTTTCGACAGTTGTGATATACGGAGCTCCTTCGACAACCTGATGTTTAATAAAAATAAAGTCTAGTTAGATATTTGCAGTACAGAGCAACATACGAGTAACTGTAAAGCCGAAAAGATTGGTATTTTGAAACTTGCCTCATCGACCCATTTAATGGCCCGAACCATTTTATACCGCTCTTGTTGTGTGAAAACAGGTGGACCCTTGTGCTTCTTGATTTCATCTAAATTTACAAAAAGTAGAATCATAGTAAACCATTTCCAGTTCAGCGAAACATCCCAATGATTTTTGCATGCAGAACTGCGTAACCATCGGCTGCCATACATTTTTTATTTTTTTGTGAAGTAAGAGATATTGAGATTTTAAAATTATTTCGTAATTGAGAAATTCATAAACTCGTTATAGTAATAATTCAAATCTGTGACCTTGAGCCACTACCACATTCTGATATGCAAATTATCATTCCTGGCCTCACAACTATCATGAATTTCTCAATAATTATTCAATAAATTGAAAATAAATGTTATCTGATTTTCCTGACACACTTATCAATACTATAAGCTATACACATTTATGATCTTCATTCCTTTAAAAGCATCAATCATCATAGATCGAAAAGAGAATGATAAACGTTTCAAAATGTGTCTACTAGAACATCTAAAAATATGATTCATAAAATATTGATATTCAGCACACTGATGAATTTAAGAGAGATGTTTTTCAATGCAAGTGGAAAATTGAACAGCAATGAAAGCTGACTCTCACAAAATGTTTTGCTTTAAAATATGCTGGTCATCACTTTTGCACTTGTGTGCCTTAACAATACATTTGTTTATGATGCCAGCATAGCAATTCCTGTTCCTTTGTATCACAGATGAATTACAACTGTATTCCAAAGAAGCTCAAATTTGTCTTACCATCCGTGTGCACGCCAACAATTAAATAGTCCCCACATGCCTTTGCCTGTAAAACAAAGGATTACATGTGGAATATATCAATAGAGGCAAAGAATTAATTACTTTTACAAGGTAACTGGGAGACAAAAAGCCTTACCTGTCTCAAGAAGTTAGCATGACCAAAATGGACCATATCATAACTGAAAAATTCAGATATATTTACATTAAAACAAAATATGCAAGGATCGAGTAAGCATAAGCATGATTCAAACAATGTTGCCAGCTCTCTAGAATATGTTACAGTTCATCACAATCATTGTCACAAACAACCATATATGAAATTGTCACAGTTAATAAAATAGCATTATTTAATCATATATTCCTCGATTTATTTATTGGCATAAGGGGATTGAGGGAAGACGATGAGAGTATTTATTATCAATCCTAGCATTGCTTGGCTTGTATCATTGTGCAAATGAGGTTACTTATGAACAGGCATCCCTGTTATACCTCGATAGTCTATATAGAATCCAGAATTTTCTGCTCTATATAATGTACCAAACCAAGCAGTCGGCTATAGCACAATGCTAAAAATCTGGTACCACCCTTGGCCATTTTTTTATGCAGCTGTGGTATGCATCTGGGACTTGAGATGCCGCTTGGTCTCAAGCTATAGCTGAGATGATCTGGATAGGCTACCCTGTTGACTGTAAATTTTCCAGTGTTCCTTCCAGGCCGATGGGGGATTGGCTCTTTTAAAAATGGGCAAAGACTATCTGACTGTGTCCCTTATTCACTGATAATTAACCTCCTTTTTGCCTTCTTAATTTAGTTTGACCTCCACGTCGTTCCTTCCAGGCAGATGTGGGATATGTTTAATCTAAAAATCGGTCACGATTGACTGTCCACTGTGAATGTATGGCATTTGGACTATGGGTTCTGGCCCTTTATCATCTTGCCAATCTAGCTGGACAGGAGTTTCACAACATAATTAAATAAACAAGATCAAATAATGATAACATATATTAAAGGCTTAGAAATAGATAATTGTCATAAGCGCTCCCTTCACCATTGAATGTCTAAAAATAGTATTAATGAACACAAAAAGCTTAATTATACATACCATCCATCAACCCATACACGCACAGGTTTCCTTTGATTGCTTTCGGAGCTCATTTTCTAGCCTTTGGCAGCTCGAGTAAACGTTTATAAAATATTCGAAAGAAATGCCTCAAATTGAATTATTCGACTTTCTTAAATACTACATACGCAGTCAATCTTTAAAATGAGATTAAGCTAATATTTGCGCTGGGTTGTCTCACGAACTATTGGCCGCTGGCATTATAGTCGACTTCAGGCAGTAATTTGAACGCATTGAAAGGAGCGTCAGTCGTGATTTGACATCTAGGAGTGTTTACGACAACAACATTAATACGCAGAAGATAAAAAAATGTGTAACGACATACATGAACTATTCAAAATATTTTAAAACATGTCACGCGAAACCTACGCGTTTGATAAAATGCATCACGTTACCCAAGCTCACCTTCCCCAGTTTTCCCTAGCGATGAGAGCGCCATCTCTTAGCGACTTCATGAATGAAAAACACGAATTTTAAACGCTTAAATGCTATACGCAGAGTGGCACGTTAAAGTTTATTGGCCACATTCGAGGTCTTCTGTTTGAAAGGAGTAAAACATCTATCAAGCTGAAATGTTTTCTTTTTAACATTTTCAATATAATTTCCCAAACAACATACAAATTATAATATGCTGGGTTGTCTCGCGTATAAAAGCAAAAACTTTTATATTTTATGATTGTGAAATTATACTTGCGCTTTTGTCCTTTTGGGCTACAAAATGTATTTTAATGGCCACTAGCACTGTTTGACTTCAGAATGTAATTTACAATCATTGGAAGGTGCGTCAAACAATCGGCATTTGACAGCTAGGAGTATTTTTGACAACAACATGAACACCAGAAGATAAAACTAATTGAAACTACATGTAGACATGCAAGAACTATTTAAAATATTTTAAAACATGTCATACGACACCTACACATCAACAATTGTGAGACATTACTACAGTAATAGCTCCATATTCTATGGGGGATAAGAGCACTATCCTAGATCAGGTAGTCAAGGATCCAAATCACACGATCAATTCACACCCCATTTTTCCAAAATACGTCTACATTTATCAATTTTGAAAACTGATCACCGTAGGTAATTTTATAAAGCTTGAAAAAGACATTGTTTTTCTGTACATCGGATGTTTTTGAATAATGGTGACAATTTCCAGCGCTTAAAAGGTACAATTCACAAACAACTTAATCCAAAACACCTTAATTAATAAGCCGTAACAGCAAAGGGAAACTTTTGATATTAAAATAAATACCCAAACATTTTAACAATCTTGGGTTTAGTGGAATGATAAATAAAAACTAGGTTTAATAAATGAAAAGATTAAAACAAATATTGTAATCATCGTTTTATCAGCCATTAATAAACGTGGCAACATCATTGAAACAGGCACTCCACATTGTTCAATTATAGTTTATTCACATTATATGTGACACATACTAAATTAAAAGGTTATACACTACAAAACGTCGGTTTGCATTTACATAATCCTAAATGGCGAAAAGTGATAACCTCTGTTCTCGATACTATTGCAACAAGACAAAATATAAAAACGTTGCCTTGACCTGAACATTAATAAGAACAATGAGGTTAGCTAGTCCCCTTCACAAAGTGTTTGCATATCATAGAAGGCACTAGTATCAAATGAATTACCTTTAAATTTATTCATAAATGTCTTCTTTATCAGCAACGTACCTAACGATATCCGCTGGCCTTAAAAGCTTTTCAGCATCCCCATCTGGGATTTCGAATGCTATGGGGAAAATGTGTTAAGAAAGCACTCCACAATCTATTTCAAATTACAAAGTGAAATTAATTGGCCTACCAAATTCGTCTTCCATAGCCATTATAATTTCAACATGATCTAAACTATCCAATCCCAAGTCGTTCATGAAATGGGAGTCCACTGTGAGCTGAAATAGAAAAATAAATTGTTAGAACTAATTGCTGGAAGACAAATTTTCTTCAATAAACTATTACATAAGACGGTGACTGTTTACAAGCAAAATATTTTAACAGTTTTCTAGTTCGTCACAACTATTCCAAAATTTGCATCGCGTTATTAAAAACCAAAAAACACCTCCAATCCCACATAATATTGGGATTACAGTAGACTTGATTAAATCATATTTGCTACAAATATATGTAGTTACTTTGGTCATAACAAGACAGTGTGGAAAAATTTGTAAAACGCAAGGGATAAAACGCGTTAAATGATTAAAAACTCATAATATACCTTTTCTGGATCAATTTTATCATATAATCTCAAAACTAAAAGAATTCTTTCTCGAATGAACTCTATCGTTAAAGGAGGCTTGCTACTGTATGATCTCTCGTGAATTAGGATAGATACGTCCGGTGCATTCTGCAACAACAACCAACAAAAACGTGAAATTAGTTACCTTGTCAGCTACGATTTTATCATAGGTCTTGCACACATTCAATACTCTTTCTCTGATTTCATCTAAGGTCAGCTTATTTTTGGTGGCTAACGACCGGGATAACACTGAATCCCTTACAAAGTGATGCTAAAACACAAAATTAAGAGAAGAATATAGAACCAGTGTTACTCATAACATGTTACTTCAGGTTTTTTTAAAATCCACTAAATTAGGCCAAATTTGAAATTGCGGCAATTTTTTATGGGAACACATGTCCTTCCAATGGTGTTGGGGGCATCCAATATCGGGTGACCTTACCTTACAAAGAGAACTTCTCGATTGCAAATGAGATTGTCCATTATTGTTGGCCCAATAGTGATTAAAGCAAGCATTAGCAGATAAACAAGGAAGTGCACGGCTTCCTAGCAAAAGAGACCGAATATTTGCCGATGCACTTATACGGCGAACGAGCGCAGCCATTTTGGAACAGGGAAAGCAAAATATGAAATAGGCAAAAGATCCAAGTCAAGTGACGACAGAGTTTATCTGAAGATGAAGGTTGTGGAGATACGAAAATTTGCCTAAATAGCGGTCATCTTTCGATGTACCAATCCGTCAATACTTTATGACCAGATAATGAGGTTCCCAAATCCTCATTGAGAAAATCATGATGTTCCTAGGTCTCGGTCTCTCTGAAAGAAAAGCGGGATATTTAAAATTTCAATTTTGTTGAATTTGGCAAATTTGTATCATGTAATAACTATTTCAACAAGTGAAAGCCTATAGTAAAAATTCCCCCATAAACGCTTGACTCACTCACGTTATGTATATTATAATTGATAGAGATTTTATTTAAATATAATGCTGTTTTTTTAATTTTTTCAAAAATTTTGTTTATTTTTGATATCTTGAGTAATACCTAGGGCGCTTTACTTAACAGATGTTTAGTCATGTTGCGGTTTGCGATGTGAACTTTGGCTTTAAGGAATTCGATTTACCTAGTTCTATCTATAAACGTTATTTGATTACATGCACAGGTTTTAATAGCAGATTCTAATTTCGGTAGCATGAGTAGTAACCTTGTAGCGGTATTTACAAGACGTTTGGAAAAGTGTTTGACAGACGTCATTTATGGATGCCCAAAATTAAAGGGAATCTATGGGACATCCATAAAATCACACCACACCTCCTAAATGCAGTCTGCTTAGCACAGGAACTTTATAATGGATGCTCAAGAAAGTTGTGCCTTTTCTTGGTTAAATGAGTTTGCACCTGGGTTTCAAATCTGTGGGGACAAGATCACGGTCTTGACCGAACCCCGGGAGTTTTATTCAACCTTAATAGTAAGCAATTGCTTGTTTATTAGAGCGACTATAACCTTCCATGAGCATTTAAGGGTCATCCGATAAGTAATTCTGGATCACGTATAGAAATAAAAGCTAAATTTGATATAAATGTTTATTTTCTTACATGTTTGTGCAATGTGTTAAATAACTTTGTGATTTTTTCCTACAGACATTACTCCAGAAATCGTCTTTCAGGGTTGCCATTGCATCGTTATACATAGGAACAGGAAAACTCGAGCAGCAGTTGGTACGACTTTGTGTTGTATATGATCTAAGTTTGACACTATATAAGCTATAGAAACCTTTTGAAATTCCCTCTGGTTATACATGCAGCACATGTCACCATAACGGGGTGTCTTTATTGCAGGTAGACACCTTGGAAGATGTGTTGAGGAAGTCCGAAAACCAATTACGAGTGCACATCCTGCTGGATTACACGAGAGGTTCCAGAGGAGTTGTAAATTCTAGAAGTATGTTGTTGCCATTGATGAACCTTAGCATCGACGGTGGTGAGGTTCACGACGTCCATGTGGCTCTGTATCACACTCCCGATCTCCGCGGTGTTTTAAAACGATTTCTACCAGATCGATGGAATGAAATCATTGGGCTAGCACATATGAAAATTTACGTTGTAGACGATGTGGTCATCATGAGCGGGTAGGTGAAGTGAAATAGAATGAGTCACTCCGAGGCAAGGGTCCTGTTAAGTTTCCCAGACTAATCATATTCATCATCATTTTAGGGCCAACCTCAGTCACGATTACTTCACCAACAGGCAGGATCGATACATAATGTTGGAAGATAAAAAGCTGGCCTCCTTTTTTGAATCTCTCGTGCAAACCGTATCTACATTCTCTCTGCAACTACAGAAAGATAACTCTACGAAACTTCACGAGAATTGGTCTATTCATCCATATGAGGGTATGATGAACCCTTTGTAAAGTCTACTGCATCCTGCAAAGGATAATATTGAATTCGTTATATTGAACAAAAAACTTTTTTTATCACAGGGGATTACTACTTATTTAAGTCAGAAGTGAAGAAAATAATGCAAAGCTTCATTACTAAATGGATGTTGGAAAATTCAGCGCTGGCCACAGTTAACAAATTTAATAAGGATCAACAGTGTCTAGTAATGCAAAACAATGAAAAAGAGATAATTAGTCATAATGCTAAAAATTATCGCCAAGTACCTAACAAAACCTTACCGTTGTCAGACTCTAAGTTGGACACGACTGTGTATCCACTTGTTCAGTTGGGTCCTTTTGGCATTTATTATGATGCAGTAGCTACCGAGTATATGTTCAGACAATTTCCTATTGGTTCGAGCGTGGTTTTGGCATCTGGATATTTCAACCTGACGTCCCGCTACGTCGATCTTATACTGAACGCATCAAAGGCGGAGTGCAATATTTTAACGGCCTCTCCAAAAGTGGGTTTTCTACAAGATTTCTGCCAAAAAATTATTTTAAGTAACTTACTTATTTGGGATCAATTATAATGTTACTCTTTTTAGGCCAATGGATTTTTTGGCGGAAAGGGCATTTCCGGATCCATTCCTAAACTGTATACATATGTGGCCAAGTTATTTTTCGAAAAAGTTTTGCAGAAAAATCAAGAATCCAGAATTTCGATTTACGAATATGAACGACCAAACTGGACGTTTCACTCCAAGGGGCTTTGGTGCTTCCTACAAGATGAAAGTGCACCTGCCGTCACGTTCATTGGATCCCCAAATTTTGGTGATCTTTACGTTGTTACAACCTAGATTTCTTCTGCTTTATTAGGTCATTAAATAAATTTTTATCTATTTTAAAGGATATCGTTCTGTACACCGAGATCTGGAAGCCCAAATTGCAATCGTCACTAGAAATAAGCAGTTAAAACAACATTTGCTTCAAGTAAGTTCTCTCCTTTTATAATGCACTTTTGAAATAAATCAATTAATTAAAATTCTATATCTTTAGGAACAACATAAATTACTAACAATTTCCACACTGGTAACGAATCACACCTTTAAACTTCAGGAGCGTTATATTCCAATATGGGTCCGACTTTTCACCAAGGCTTTTAAAAACTTTTTCTAAGTCGTGCATTTATATTAAACGTGAATGAGAGACGTTCAAGTTGTACTTATTTACTTATCATGAGTATTACTATTTATTTCTATGTTTTAATTATGAATAAAAGTGGTTTTACTTTAAATCTTGCAGCATTTTGTTGAACACTTAATTAAGGGATAAGTGCATATTTTCTCACATTGAAATACTTATTTTATACTGTTGTATTGAAAGGCTGTTAAATTTGAAAGATGAGTTTTAATACATATAAATAATGGACAAAAATAAGACATATATTGGACAAAAATAAGTACATTTATTGATAATCGAAAAACACATTATGTAGCCTGTTTATCACTCAAGTTTTAAACAAACGAGCAGTCAAAACACAACAATTAATAACACAAGATTCTGGAGCTGTTATTTTAGCTACTCTGTTCACAACTTGAGAAAAAAGGACGAATTGATAACAAAAGAACAAAAAATTAATGTACAAAAATACAAACGTTTGCAGTCAGAAATATACCTTCTGTACAGACATTTTTAAGTATAATTTCAGCCTAAGCGTTTTAGATGTTCAAACATAAGATTACAGATCCATCAAACGTTTGGCTTGATACGGGATAACAAACAAATGATAATAAACGAGAGTCAATTTTTTGAAACAAAATTGCAAATTTGAACTTCCCTGCGTTATTTTTTTTACGTAAATTTTTTCTCATGATAAAACGCAGGGTTCCCCGTTGCAAAAACCTGACCTCCTAACTTTTTTAAGAATAATATTGTATTGACCTATCACATAAGTTGTTTGGCCTAGAATTAACAAATTTGAACGTACCATTGCGATACATTGAAAAAAAAAATATTAAAATTAAAAAAAAATTAACTGCCAGATCACAAATGTGCATTATAAGACAGCTTGATGTCTTGTCAGTGTGATTCGTTTGAAAAGGTAACTCATATGTTCTTACCATGGCTCATATTGTCCAAGATAAAGACATTATTCTGTTTTTAGACTACAATTGTTTTCATGTCAAATGAAAATACACTATAAAGGCAATGATGTCCAACCTGTGGCCCGCGGGCCTCTTTTGACCCTCTGATGACCCACAACCCCATATTCCATATAAGCACCTTTTAATTGCTTATTTTTATAAACAGTTTATTATACATCGATTTACTAGAATTCTTAGTGGGATAGAAACAAAATTCCCCTTTAATTTATTTTAGATTTAGGTGATGGGTAATGATGATACTAATTATTTAAGGAGGCCAGCTGCTCAATTTTTGGGACGATTTGTGGCCCGTGGCCATAAAAGGTTGGACAATCCTATACAGATGTGTGAGAAATAAACTTCATTTTTTCCAAATTTTGTTAAATAAGCCTATGATTATTATTCCATTAAGGGGATGCTAATTTAAAAAGAAAAAGATTATGATCATGATCATTTAAGAATGAATTTATTAAAAATTCTATCTCAAAAAAAGGTGAAATTTCATTTTATCATTCCTTGAATTGTAAACAATGCGAAATAAACAACAATATAATTTAATTCAATGGAATTTCTCCTTGTCTCACTACTTAGTTCATTTGAGCTAATATAAAAAACTTGGAAAGAACAAGCCTTTCTCACACATCTTTAAAAAAAACCTAACTATTTTGCAAAAAAAATTAACTGCCATTATTCAATGGCAAAATATGCGACACATAATAATTGCACTTTTCCATGGCTTTCTAACCATGGGAACCCTGTAACAAACAACCTTCAAGGTTTTAATGATAAACTATTCATAATTTGAAAATAAAAGCTAAGGTAAAGCTAGGAGAGCAGAGTAAATTGATCAATTAATAACATTGAATTTGTACTTCTGTCAGAACTAAATAACGCGGAATAAACTTTTGGGAAGGGTCATTTATGACTTAGAAAATACGTGTTTGTTACATAAAACGTTGGGAGGGTTTTAATATAAAACAACAATTGTAGTCACCTTTTCAGAGATGGAAATGGAATTTCTTTCCAAATATATTTACAAGTCATGATTTTATCTAAGTCACTTACTAGTCAAAGTAAAAACACCACTTTTTTATCAAATAAACGAACGCGTAACAAATTTTAAATAGTTATTACTCTTTGGCATTCATATAGAAAAAAAAATAACTAAGGGCATGTAGCGAACAATTGCGTGAGAGAATAAGAGTAAGCTTGGTATTTATGATAATTTTTAAGTAATAATGCAAAATTATTTTGTACCACTTACTTTTCAAAAATTGTCTCACTTGCTTATGAAAAGCGAGCATTATATTCCTGGTTAAAAGTTAGTTTCTGGATCAATCACTTCCTGCTTGAATGGATGCAGTGTTGCGTGCTGTAATCCTTGCATCTTGTACGTTTCTGGAGACTGATTAGGGGAGTTTGAGGCAGCAGGATGTCCATTGGGCACGTGCTCATGATGCCCATTGCCTACCATGTGTACATGAGGTATAACGATCTCGGGATCGTTCTCGTGTTCGTGGTTCCCGTGGTGATATGGTGGTCCAGCGACGATATTGTTTGGCACTTGTTGGTTATTTCCAAGGGCATTCTCAGTTTGAGCCCCTAGAAGTGAAGAAATTTAACATTTCAAATTAATAAACAGAAAACAACACAGAATTTTGAAAAAGAAATCCAACAGAAGAACTATTCAGAAATGGGTAAAATATTAAAACTTATTTCATAAACCTCCTAAAAGCTGCATTCACCAATGATTTTTGATATTTGAAAACCCAAGATTAACTGTATCAAAATGATTTCGGCTGAAACTACCAGCTATCTATTGTAAATCATAGTTTTAAATCCCAACCAAAAACTCGAAATATAGTCAAAAAGCTAAACAAAACCTAACCTAACTTTTTATGAAAGTGAAATTACAGTTTGGGCTTTTGAGCTTATTTCCGGTTACCCAAAAGTTTTTGATTAAAATGTAATTTACACTTAATTTTTGTGAAATTGTTCTCGGGAGTTTTGGGTGATTTTTGTTGAGCATAGAGGGGGGTTCTCAAACAATTTAAAAGTGTAAAAATGTCCTAAGACCAAAAAGTTTTGAAACTCACTAGTCTACACTAATTCAATAAAAATCTTTAAAATGCATCTTAATTTATCAACTAACTAAAGCCCTGTATTGAGAGACCAAAAAATCAAACTGCTGGACCCTCCATAGTAAGAAACTTAAAACTAAAAGCATACAATGAAAGCACAGGTGGTTGCGAAGCAAATAAGCAATATGGCGTACAAAAAGCAGACGAGGATGAGAGTTAAGAGGTGTATAAAGGAGGGAATGACGGAAAAAAGATACGTACATTTTGCTAGCGCACTATCATACTCGATAAAGTAGTTGGCTCTATCGAAGCAACAGTTATGACATGGGATGCGTGGCTTATAAATAATACCTCCGAGGAGCATTTCCTGAAGAAGATTATCGATTTTAGCCATCCCAAATAATTTCGCAAATTGAATTTGCTCAATCATTTCCCAGGTGATGTTCTGCAGGGCCGGGAGAGTCAAGAGAATTTCTCCGTAGCGTCCTCTTGATTCATATTGCCGGTCATTGATGTAATCCTCCAGATGCAGCTGTACTTGATAACGTAATCCCTTGATCTTGTTTGGTTCACTGAGACCACGGGCTCCTGGGACAAAAACGAAAGGTCCTGATGCATTTGTATTGACTTAATTAATAAAGCAGTTGCGGTATACAGGCATGCAGTTTTGTATATTTACTCTTGGCCTCTGGCATACTTCAAGGTGGCCTCAACATCATACAACATTAAAAAACATATTATGAAGCCATCTTGAGTTTGCCAAAACCAAGGGCTCTTGAACATTTAGGGCACATCACTCGAAGTCATTGCACTTATCCTAAGTGTAGCTACTCTTATTATTTTAATAACTTTTTCTCTGCAATTTTGATATTATAACTATGGTCACGGAATAGCTTTCATCCAAGCTGAAAACTGATTTGGATAAAATTTATACAACCTATATGTGCGCATGCGCTAATACATAATTCTATCCAAATTGGTTTTCAGAAGGATGGAATCCATTCCAAGTCATGGTAATTAAACTACTTCAGAATAAGAATTATGTGGGAATCAAGTTAACTATACTAAAAGACACTTCTCAGCAAATTTTGTAAGCTGTCTTGGTACATGTGCAATTAAGCTTGTTGCATTGTATGGAAATTACAGTTTTTCTAATTCAAATCAATTAAGGATTATGATGCTCTGAATAGCAATTAAATTGGAACATTTTAAAGAACTAGATTCTTGAGGGATTTTAAAAAAAAATTGGATGAACTTGCAAAGATTTCAAATGATGTTCTGAGACCCTGAATGCCCAAGTATAAAATGGATTATCACGAAAAAATACCAACCGGGATCAAAAAATACTATTGCTTTGAGACAAGCAAATTCCGTATCATCAATTTGGACGTCACGCAAGGGTTTAATCAGCTCGTCCATGATTCGACTACCTAGGCGGCTCAACTCGACTTCACTTGAGACCCTTGGAATGAGGTAATCATTGCCTAATAGCAGGATATCTTTTAAATTCAGTGAGCGTCTGGCCAAACCCAGAAGTAAATGCTCACCGGCATGGGCACGTAAGAGAGCAACCTATGAAAAACAAAAAAACAAAAATTCAGATCAAAAAAGTTGCATGGAAAAGTAATAATAAAAAATCTGTTATGAACTCTGGATTCAACAGTATTTTAAAAACAATATTTAAGAGTAAAGTTTTACAGTATGATTACTAGAAATCTTTGTTTAATTGCTAAACATAATGGGCTATCATTTGATATGCCCCATGAGACCAACTGTTAATTGTTTTTGTTTTCTCCTTTTTATGAAAATATGAAGATGTTTAGTATGGCATTAAATGAATAACATTCCACCATTCTGTCGAAATAAGTTTTACGTCATTTAATCTTATGTAGCTCAATGATATTTGAGTTCCCCACAGGTCACCCGCAAAGGTCGTCATAAATCATTACGGGTAATTATTAAACCATGCAAGATGGCGACATCCATCCTTGTGGTTAACAACATCTCTGGAGCACAAATTGGCAACTTTGATTATGTGCCTCAATATATTTTCATACAAATTATTTTTCACAAAAACATGTTTTAAAATAATATTGTGAAACTATACCTGTCCTCCAATTGACAGCTTGCAAGTTAACAAACGAAAGGTATTATAAGTCATTTTTTTCCACATGGAACTCGAATAATATCATGCAAAAAACTAAGTAAAATAACAAGTGCCCTTACTTGATCATCTAAGGCCAAATCTAGGAAAGCAGGAATGTATTTTGCCCATTCCACTAATACCAACAACTGTTGTTTCATTGATTCACAAACTTCGTTTATGTTTGCAACTTTCTTATTGCTTATTGAGTTGTCCAGTTGAAGTGGTCCTATCTGAAATTATGAATTATGCGAAATCAAATAATTATTTCCACAAATATTGTCAAAATGCTCGTTTGCATTAAATTTAAGACTAAATCAATAGCTTACCTGTCGAGATAGCATTTCCGCATTGTATAGCGTAGTTACAGACAAACCACTGTTGTTGGCTTGTTCATCATAACTTGGTCTTCGACAGCTAATTCTATCCCTTTCATTTTGAACGGCTAAAAATTATGGAAAATATGACAGATTTTACTATTTGTTAAGTATACGAAATTTACACTAAATTCATTCGGTGAATTTGAACGGGAAAAAAAGTAAGATGGATCACAGAAGGTAAAGTAAGATGGGAATCTGTACCATGGTTACCACAATTTTATTATTTGTTATCATGGTTTAAATATGATATAATTACTCATTAAATAGGATCAAGAAGGTAAAGCAAGATGGGAATCTGTACCATGGTTACCACAATTTTATTATCATGCATGAAACAATGTGTGATGCACGTATTAATATTAATAAGCCCCAATTTTTGGACATTTTCGGTCACCAAGAAAATATTTCGGTGTCATCACCTGAAGGGTGCCTCTTTTACCCCTATTTCAATTTGTCCCAACTCTAATCCTCGAGAGTACATACAGTTTATGTTATTTATCAATTGCGTTTTATTTTCTGCGCAGTATCAGTTAAGTGAGATAAAAAGTTGACAGGTATCAATCAGCTTATGAGCCGAGCTGAAGATAAGGTTGGACTATTTCCAAAAGACAAATATGGCCGAAAATCTGCCATGTTCAGCATTTTCCAGTGGGAAACTGTTGAATGGCATTAGTTTTCATAAAAAACAAACTATATTTAGTCACTCCCTCCTACGTGTACAATTAAATCAGGAACTTAAAAGTTTGTCTAAATCGGCATATAATTTTTCTTTTTCGCGTCTGTACGTCTACGTTATGCCCACACCTCATTTTCCGAATTAATCCTAAAGCTAACTTTATCGATTATTATCATCCCGAAATGTGTTGACTTTCGATAGCACCGCATAAATATTTGCTTGCTACCAACTTTATTGGACTTTGGAAATAAGTTTCCATTCAATCTATTTTTCAAATTCAATTTGAAGATGAGAAATTTAAAACTAAGGCCTAAAAGTGAAGATAACCGAGTGGCGCTGTAAGAGGAGAAAGTTGAATGTTTCACGAACTTGAATTTATGTACGAAAATAGGTCTGAGAACGTAGCTATGGGACACGTTAATAGTAAATAGGCACAGATTAAAAACCGAAAGTTGATAAACATCAGAAATAAGAGTTGTTTTTGATGAAAACACCAAAAAAAAAAGATCAACTACCCAGCATTCAAATTTAAGAGCACTGATATTCAGTGGATTCTCGATAAAGAGACTGATTAGTATGACCAAATAATTAAGAACCACGGTTAATGAGGCCAGTCTCCTAATGGCACCACATTTATGTTTCCATATGTGGTCATCGAATGCACTGTATTTCACTATAGGACACTCCAGTGACGTGCCCATTCACCACCTGATCATGAAATTTGACTCCAACACTTGTGAGACAACTGTGTATGTGTTTCAAGATGACCCCCTGGTGGGTCAGCCGTGCACCCCCACTTGACAACTGACGAGGAAATCCCTCTCCCCCTCCCAGTATAAACACAAACATTTTTTTTTATCACGGGAGTTCCTGTGTTGCTACGAAACGCGTGCAGACTTAGGGAAGGAGGATGGTGACATACCAAACCCGTGATTTATGCACCCACGAATAAACTTTGTTCCTGCTATAGGAAACAACGTCAGTGTCTGGCGCCCTATTTGTAGTGTCACGCTTGGACACCAGGGGGTGATGCATGAGCACGTGCGTCACCCACCGGCTGAAGACATGTGTCACGCGGATTGGAATCACTTCCCTTGTTTACCAATTATCAACTTCATTTTGTTCATCGAAAGTTTAAAAACTTGGAAATTTGTAAAAGTTAAGACACGTCACCCCCTAGCGGCGTATGGGCTATAGTTTATGAAAATGCTAAACTTTAAAATGTGCAATGTTAATACCCAAGTATAATTTTGGCTTTGCTTATCGAAAAATAAATAAAATGACAAATAAATTGGGGAAAATCGTATCTTGCTAAATCAACATTAGCATGGCAAGTACTGAAAGTTTGAGGTATTAAAATCAATTTCAGCACCCCCTGGCGGCATACGAGCTCTTAACATTGCTTTTTTCAACATGGCCGCGTCCATATGCGTATGCACATTCACATCCGCCTAAAGTCACAACTATTACAATAAAGGTTGGCAAGTTTTTCGGTCATCTAGGCCCAGTACAGTAGCCAAGTTGAATGACATATCATAGCAGTGGAGGTCTGGTTATAAAAGATATTGGTTGCCAAGGTACCAATTGGGTCCCCACACAATACAATAACAATAATTGCACATAGGTAAAATTTTCAAAAAAATATCATATGTTATGTGCAGTTGAACACCTGACCCAAGAACGAAAAAAAGTATGTTGTCTTACCTTCTTTCTTCATCCCCGCCCTGAAGCATTTCTTGAGACGGCAATAGCGGCATTGGTTTCGCTTATCTTTGTCGACTACGCAATTGCGGTTGAAGCGACAAGAGTACTGATGGTTCTTGCGGACACTGCGACGAAAGAAGCCTTTGCAGCCGTCGCAACTGGCGGCGCCGTAGTGTTTGCCCGTAGCTCTGTCAAAACAGATAGCGCAGCTTTGGGTCATCTGCTGCTGCTGTTGCTGGACCGGTCCCGTGAGGGCCATATTGGTCGCCCCCATGGTTGAGGGCGCCACATTTGGCAGAACCATTTCTGGATCTAAAAAAAACGAAAAAAACGAAAAATTAACGATGGACGCAAACAATAGTTGTCAAAAGTCTTGAAGAAGCATTAGATCCCTTTTAAATCGAAAATAGATTTCTTGGAATGCGGTGCTTTGCCATTATACGGATTAAAATGCCACTGTCAATTCTAATTTTTGAAAAGGTTATCGCCGCAAGGTGTTTAGATCGATTAGAAGATAACGGTAGTATTTTTGTAGGAAAGATAAGGAGAACAGACACGTGCTTTATCGAAGTGGTTTAAATTTTGAAGACACCGGCAAAGTAACTACAATATACGACCATCAATTTGTTGTTAAAATAAATTTCGAAAACTTTGCATAAAAAACTATTGATGATGTCTCATAAAAACATCATGGACAATGTCTGTAAAAACGCATACTTAATGACACAAAAGAAATGAAATTGCTTGCATTTTTGTATTTGTGTAGGGTAAGTGGTTTACTATGCTTGAATCTTGAAGACAACCGGCAAAGTCACAACTTTGAGATGACAATTTGTATAAAAGTGGAGTTTACGATACGACCACCAAAAACGCATACTTTATGACACAAAAGAAATGAAATTTTGCTAAAAATGTATTTTTGCTGATGCCCATGCTTGCATTTTTGTATTTGTGTATAGGGTAAGTGGTTTACTATGCTTGCATCTTTAAAACAACCGGCAAAGTCACAAGTTTGAGATGACAATTTGCATAAAAGTGGAGTTTACGATACGGGCAACCAATCACAGTTGTCTAAGCACAAATTTGTCGTTAAAATAAATTTCGAAAACTTTGCATAAAACGATTGATGATGTCCCATAAAAACATCATTGTAAATGTTTGCACAAAACAAGCATGTATACTTTATGACACAAAAAAATTACATTTGGCTAAAAATATGTATTTTTGCAGCATTTTTGTATTTGAGTATAGGGCAGATAAGGAGAACAGACACATCGAATATCTAAGTGGTTTACTATGCTTGAATCTTGAAGACAACCGGCAAATTCACTATATACTTTCAGATGACATTTTGCATAAAAGTGAAGTTTACGATAGGTCCACTAATCACACAGTTGTCTAAGCACAAATTTGTCGTTAAAATAAATTTCGAAAACTTCTGATAAAACGATTGATGATGTCCCATAAAAACGTCATGGACAATGTCTGTACAAAACAAACATGTACTTTATGACATAAAAGAAATGAAATTTTGCTCCAAATATGTATTTTTGCTAATGTCCATGCTTGCATTAGAAAAAAAGAAGAAAAAAACCATGCACGTCAACACCCTCTCAAATATTTAACAACTTCGTTAAATAAATTGATCATGACGGTATTTACATTCAGTTGAAAGATGCCAAAAACGCTCTGTTAATTAAAGAAACAAAGCTGAGTCTACCAAGATCACTTGTTGAACTGACAATCGTGGGATTCAGGATGCATGAATGACAAAATGGTAAAAAAAATCTACAAACTTAAATGGGATAAAATATACACTACATATATACAAATGCAGCATATAAGAAATATAAAAACTCACAAATGTAGCAATTACCTGGAAGCATACCGCCGAAGCAGTAGTTAGGTGGTTCCTGATCGTTGAAAATTTTCGCTGATTTCTCGAAAACCGGTAAAAATTATTGGGTGGACGACTGGAATTGTCTTTTAAAATCCGTGGATTTTTTTAAAAAAAAGTTTTAAAGTTAAAACAATTCGCACACTGTATTCGCGAATGCTGCTATGTTTTGGTCCGTGATGGACCTTTGCTCGATGCCGAAGGTTAACTAAATTAAGTCTGTGGCTGTTGAAGAACTGAAGTACTTGCAGCAAGAGGCTACAGAAGAAGCGCTGTACTGTTTGACCGTTGGAGTAAGCTAAAGTGCAAGCGACCAGCTGACCGTCCTGACTAGACAAGAATGATTTGATGGGTTGACCAGTCTTTTGCTTTTATAGCTCCACCCAAAATACTTCCATCAGTTTCAGGGCCAGTTATTCCTCAATGAGGCTCGTTGGCTAAAACGATTTCAAATTTGGACGAATCTCCATCGTTTTCAAACCCCCTAAGGTTTTCCGTTTTCGTCACAATTAACTTAATAATCCCCATTTCTTAAAACATGAGATTGTACTCGTGATAAAAACACAATTAATGTAATTATACCCTATTTTTAACAACGAAGTATTTTGGTATTTTAATATATGCAGTATGATAACTTGAAATTTTTGTTCGATTTGTTTTAAAATAAACTTAAAAAACTATGGTGTTTTATGAGAAAATATTTCATCCGATATAAAGGTATTGATTTCCACTAAATAATGAGAGAAGGTTAAGGCTCTACAGGTCCCAGCCCGTCACGCCGTATTTAGGGGGGAATGGTATGTTATGTATGTTAGTACACAAGGTGGCATCCCAATCCCAATTTTTATAGAAGTGTTATCATTCGAGGGATAACAGAATTTTTAATAAAATAAGGTTAAATTAATAAAGTTGTTTACCAAAATGTGTGTTGTATTTGGATGGAAAGTTCCGTGCAGAAAACTTAGCAAATAATTTTAAAAAAAGGATGCATTTGTCTCCAGCAAAAAATGGCTGAGTTAATGACATTGGCAAATTAGCAGAATAGTAAGCATGTTTTGCAGTTATAAAATTAGTGTAATCGAGTTGAATGTTTTTCTAACTGAATTGATACAGCTCGAGTATTAAATCAACTAATCATATATCAGCAACGAAATATTGTTTCAAGATATTGACCAAAGTGTTCAATTACGTATAACACTTTTTATTGAAAATATTATTGTCAAAATGCTGAGCTTACCACCTTCATTTCAATTCAATTTAATTCTACCTGGCATATTAGGAAATTTGTAAATATGCCATTACCTGCAACTATATACATATAGTTGTATACGAATAGACTAACAATTTTTGATGAAAAAACGTGTAAAACAGATTGTACATACATTTTTATTTTTATATATAAAATGCGTTAAAAAGGGAATACATATAGTTGCAGAAAGTGCCATTATTTTTTGTGTGTGGGTTTTTTTAAGTTTGGCTATGTTAAACATGTGTTAATGAATAGTCTTGACATTTTCTAAAAAAATAATGCAGTCCATTCCAGGTTTCCTAGATCTGGGGGAGATTCAGATTGAGCATCGATAATACTGATCAACTAATATGCGTTTTGATTGCAGAAATATAAATGTTACTAACGAGTATGAACATAGTGTGTTTAATACACGTGTTTTGACTTGTGCCTCATTTCGTTTCATTCCGTGCACGTGCTTGGATCCAGGCACCATTGAACTTAGGACCCTTCGCATGGAAACGTCACCAGCACTTTTTCTACTAAATCTAGCACAAAAAAGCACAGAATATATAATGCAATCATTTCCAAGGCGCACATAGCTTCTTAAGCAGGTGTTGATTTCTTGATAATCGGCAATGTATAATGACATTTCAGGTCAAATACGCCTCACTGATAAGGAATTGCCTCAAAACAATTACACTTAACGGGACATTTGCTCCCCAATCCTGTTTCCAAGCCGATTTTCCAGTGATGAAATCGTCCAAGCCCGATCTGGATGACTTGAGGCTTATTTCGAAACTAGGAAGAACCTTTGTTCTCTACACTTGTAAAGAAACCGCCATACCTTTTTTTTTAAGAAAAAGTAAAATTAAATTTGTATCAAATTGTCATTAGAAATACGTAGAAAGTAATCAGAAATATTGAGCATTTTGGTTCCGTTAAAATCAGCAAAATAAGGGCCAGATTTGCATTATAAAATTGTATTTTGTATCTCTATTTCGGAATAAAAGTACACACAGGCCTGACGAGAGAGGGAGGGGGGGGAGGAA
>JAQGBW010000246.1:0-51094 GCA_034698625.1 Julus scanicus | reverse complement strand
AATCACTTTTAGCTTTAACCAGAAATGTCGTCTGCTAATATACATTTAGGTGATGTACTTCCAATGAAACAACCCCCCTTGCCCATTCTCAAAGTAAGTATGCTCAGATTAGAGTAAAGTACTTTTAACATGTTTACATTGCTGACTCAATTGAAGTAATGTACTTTTAAGAGCCCATGTAAACGCAGTATAACATGGAATTTTCTCTTGATATCCCCTTGAAATACACAATACAATTATTGCTGTTCTTTATGATGGCACCCAAGTGCCCCTTAAATACTAAAAAGTACAGGGTGGACCAGATCCCCAGAAATAAGTTGAGATTTTCCAATATTTATACTGGGCCACCCTGTATATTGTTTCTATGTCAATGGTGACATGTCCCTTCCAGAATTATACTATCTCTACACGCGTTGTAAAAAGTAAAGTTGATATCATTTGTCATTTATGTCAGTATAGAAATCCTTTATTTAATTTACGACTTTATAAATTCAACCCCAACGAAATCAACCGGTTCAATCCGCACATTTATAGAACAGTGCAGAATGCTGTTGGTACATGATAAGATTTGCTTTTTGCTTTTGTAGGAATTTGAATATTAGTTCATTTATTCTGTAATTTTGGAGATTGGATTTTGGTGTCTTATGAAACTGCCATTTATAATGACTTCGAAACGTCTGTCTCCAAATCTGACAATTCTTCTTGTCCAAGACGCAATTGGCCCATGAAAATATGATCAGATTCGTTTGATGTAAACAACAAAAAAACTTACAAACTCAAATATTTCTGCTCTCACATGTGCAAAGAATAAATTTGTAGATGCCAAATAGTGAGATAAATTTAAAGATTTTCCATATTCCGGGAACCACAATTTAGCTTTTTTTTTAATTTGTATTGTTTCATAAATTGGTTTTACATTGTATAACACCTGTGGTTAGTTCGCACGATTTACGACGTGTTAGACCTGGTTAATGGTCAATAAATGCGCGGCCATACACCACCAGAGGATGCTGTGGCGGAATATGACTCTTGTGACAGGGGATGTGACGCGAAACATATTTTCCAAACTTTCTGTAGCATTGGGAACAACTAAATTGACAGGTTTGTTGTACCCAAACTTGGCAAATAGATATTATTTGCAGACTTCGTAATTCCGCTTTGTTTCATAAAATACAATGTAATCGTTTGTAGTTGCCCACTTAGTGGCAACATACTTCTGAATAACTTTTCTTCGCATCCTTTTTTGTTGTTTTTATTTCTAGATATCGTCTGTTCTTCCTAGTTGAGAAACACAAAGTTTTGAATCATCCGCTAAAACGGAAAGAACAACAATGGTCGTGACACCATGAAACAACACTAGTGTAAACAGGCTGATAAAACCACTCCTTGACGCGCTGCGAAACACTCCAACCTCCAGCCTACAAGTGGTTGAGCCGACTGCGAAACAGCCGCGATTTTCATTTAATCGAAAACATTTCATTTGTCGATGACACTCAACCGTGTTCAGTCGCACCGATTATATATTGCCAAGTCCGGTCGATTGGCGACATACTTTCCACGGATGATCAATCACTTCATGTGCACAGTTTTTTTCAAGTTAACCAGAAGCTGAATTCTGGGATTTAGCCAAACTACATGAATATAAACTATATTTAGTGTAATTCAATAGTTTTTTAGAACATTTTTTGTGCGTGTGTTTGGGAAACATTCCAGCATGGCCGCAGTGTTCGTTATTATTATACCGAGACGCGATTACGAGAAAAAATTGGACGAAAAGAACAAGGCGAAAGAGGAGAAAAACGGCTCCCAATATCTGAGTGGATCCAATTCCACTCCGAATTTGATTACAGCCGCTTCGTCTTTTGCTTCCTTGCCGGACAATTGCAACTCCTATGACCGAAAAAATAAAGAAGAACGCAAAAAACGGAAAAACAATGCCGTGGTTCAAAATGGTTCGTCTTCGCCGTCTTCCCCATCTTTGTCACCGGATAAAGATGAAAAAGTCATCGAACAATGCATGGAATCTGTAAGTTTTTATCTCATTTTTTTTTCACCCCACCCACTCTAGTCTATGAATTTATCCTTTTATTCCTCATGACAAACTTTCATTAATGATGTGAGAATAATGATGCCAACTATGTATGTTTACCCTTATGTTATTTATTAATAAGTAGAGTATGTACAGTACATCTTGGTGACAAATCATGATATTCTCACTAAAATCTGTCACTAAAATTTAGTTATATATATTACGCAGTGTCAACTAAATGTTGCAAGGTGTTTGCAATGATAAAGTGCATGGTAGACTAATATAACCCGTTCTCAATATATGATACTATATATTTCGGACGTTTTTTGCAGCTACATGTCAATTATTTATTATTATATATATATGCAATGATAAAGTGCATGGTAGACTAATATAACCCGTTCTCAATATATGATACTATATATTTCGGACGCGTTTTGCAGCTACATGTCAATTATTTATTGACTTGAGACGTAAGATAAACTTGAGTAAACTTTAACTATTGACATCGACCGTTTCTAAACTTAAAATTCAGAACAATGGACACGTGTTGTGTCATTTATGGTCACGTGTAAATTTCACATTAACATGGGTTCACATTTGTTTGGGGAGTTCAACGTTCGTCCGTTATCAACCCGCAAATAGAAGTTTGAAACCCATTTCGATCGGCGATTAAATCAATCCAAATTTCATGTAATTTTAAATTACTAGGTACATGTACATTTTGGTATTGATAATAACGTGAAGTTTTAAAAGTATATTGTCGGGATGAGATGCATGCGATAGCTGTCAAAGATTCCAGAAGGATATCAGATTGGCAATGTAAACTCTTTGAAGTTCATTTTTTGGCATCTTGTTATCCAAAATGATGCAAAATGACAAAAAATGCATGATAGGATTACCAGAAACATTCTCGATCATGAACCCTTGTGAGTCCATTTCTAATAAAAAAAACATTACACACATAAGAAAATACACTTGTTTTTCTAAATTTTCCAGCCACCATTTCTGAAAAATATTACATGAACTTTTTATAATTTGAAGCGATATTTGTATTTGGACAATTGAATGTCCCTAGCGCTACTCATATTAGATTTTCAACATAATGTTTTCATATAAGTAACTATGAAAAATCATTTGGACCTTCAATAAAACCACAACACGTTATTGAAATTAATACTGACATTGATACTTATTTATTAACCTTGATGATAAGATAATGACCGCCGTTAAATTTCAGGTGTTGGCCCTATCTTAACAACTCGAAACGTGTTTTGTATGTTGGCATTTACTTTAATTGTATCAGGAATATTTATTAGAAATAGTCTACTAAATAATTGTCCAGACAAAAGGTAGTATTAAACACCCGTTTGACATTGTCTATACAAGGCTCATACAGACTAATTCTCAAGGATTTTCTGTCAAGGATTCTCAATAGCTTTCTGAAGAAAGTTTCTGCTAATTTCCAGCAAACTTCCCGTTTGCGAAGTAACAACTTCTACTTTCTTCATGCGTTGCACCACATCCTTTAAGAATTCTGGAAATACAGACCAAAACTTCTAAACGACATTCTTGCATATCAAATTGTTTTTCAACCCAGATTCCAGTCGAGGTCAAAATGCCACATTTAATTGCCCTAAGATCATGCAGAAAAAACTAGAAACTCTTAAAACCCGTCTGATGGACGACTGACCAATTGAAGGTGTCCTTCAAGCTTAGAAGAAGGTATACTCATGAAGTTTTATGGCCATTTGTATGTACCCCGGGGTTTTTATTAAACGGAAAGCTTATAAGAAATTGATTAACTGACCTGTTCTATTTATATGTATCGTTTGAGCTAAAACAAGAACGAAACTAGCTCTGTTCTGAAAGGATTTTTTCCAGAAACCTTAACGAAGACACAATTGCAGGCGGTGTTAAGTACATCCAGGGTTTTAAAAAACATATGGATCATTTAAGTTCATATATTACATTGTCATGTCTGAACTAATAATTAGACACATTTTGTATAGGGTCATATAAGCGCATGTATATGGCCATAAATTGGAAGATTTACCAGTAAATGGCCAAAAGTATTCGTTTATCCCTTTATATGGTCACGTATGAGTATACAATGCATGCTCACTTATAAGCCTAACTATACTGTATTCCATTCCTGAGTTTTGTGACCTATACATGGAAATTATAGGTCTATAAAATGCGCAACTACGGATCAAAAGCTTAATATGGTGTATACATGTCCATTCAAAGACAATACACATGACACAGTCAAGTCTATACATGCCCATATATATATATAGCTTTCAACCCGGGCATGGTATTTGGATTACGCTGGTAATTATAAAGTCAGATTTTCAAACAATGTTATTTGTCAATTGCTCGAAAATTCACATGAAAACAAATTATTTCTATATCATACCCACAAGTATTTTACAAATATTGAAAGGTGAGATAGCGAGGTATCTTTAGAAGTGCCTGCCAATGTATACATTGACTTTATGATAATTATAATAAAGTAAAAGACAAATAATTTTGTACTAGATAATAGAACAAAGATGTTAATTTTTGTTTGTATAAATAATTTACTGGTTAAGTGAAAAACTTGTTGTAGTATTCTGGACATCTCATGAAGGTCTAGATATTAAAAAATTATATTTCACTGAAATGTAAAGCAATACCAGTGTTTCTTATATTCAGGTAGTAACGCACCAGTGACCCCGAAAACTATAAGAGATTATCCAATCATAAAATATTACTCTTAAAAAACACCACTTTGTAATGACTGACACGTTGCATCGCTTGCCAACAAATATCGAAAGCATGCTATTATAGGTATACCTTCTAATCATTTTAATAGGCGTGAATTAGAATGTTTACAAAATAGAAAAGTTTGTAATTAATAGATTTTTAAGTCGTTATAATAAGGAGTACTGGAAATTTCTTCTGTATAAACCTTGTTTTGATTTTGAACATTAGCATTTGTGTCGAGCGCAATTAAGGAACTTGAAAACCTAATTACATTTCCTGCGAGTTTCTGGCTCATATATAGATTCCCAATTATAATTATTAAGAAACAATTTATCTAGAATGTAATTGTTTTCTTCCTTGTACGCACTCAATTTTCCTGCATACCTCCTGTTGTTTCCTTTTATACATTTAATTGTTATTGATAGTCGAAAAGAAAGTTGTATAGTGCTTTTCTTATAATTAACTTTGCCTATAAATCACTTTAGAATTTATTTTCTAAGTACAATTTATGGGTGGTTTAATGTTTAAGGGAGTTGGAAGTGTGCTCGTAAATTTGTGTTTTTTATTATGTGCGTGATTACTTTATCATTTTTTTTTAATACGATATTTGATATATATATAATTTGGAGCCATTTAATAATGCTATTCATATTATTTGCAACTGCTTGTTAATTTAGTGTTTACCGAACTTAAAATAATTTAGTGCCTCGAGGAAATTTAGGATTATATGGCTTTCAATGGCTTATATGGCTTTCAATTAACAAAAGGTAGTCAAAATGCAAATGCTGTCAACCATGTTTGATATTCTATGGAAGTTTGGCATGTTCAAGGCTAAAATTAATGTCTCATGTTTGATCATTATCTATGCCTTAGTTTTTGCAATATTCTTTATTCAACTAAATGAATTGCTTATCATTTCTGAACATTTATTTTTACAATTTTTGAATGTTAGTCATGCAAATCGTATTTTTTAAAATACCCAGCATTCAAAGTTAAAGACTTTATGACTTTTGCAGGATTGACCCATTATCAATATATTCACCATTGTAGGAATATCAGTTTTCTTGTGAATTTGTTTAGTCGTGATCATTATAGGGCAATGAATAAATGAGGTTTTCTCATCAATCGGTTTTGGATCATTATGGCGTGAACTTTCGTGAAATGTTGACGTGCATCGAATTATTGAAACTTGACGAATACGTGTCTACACCTTAATATACCATTACGTCTATCACGGTTATTAAAAAGTTAATTTTTCTCAATTATAAATCCCTGCCTCGGCATAATTATGAAACGTGTGGGTTTAATGTGAAATTTGCCATTTGGCAGCACAGATATCCCATCGTGCCCTGCGTTTGATGAGGTTAAATTACTTGCCATAGCATATATAGACTTATGAATATCCATTGATTGATCCGAAGCATACTTTCTCTGAATTATTCATGAATGCCATAGTCTTAGCACATTAAGAATAAATGAATACTAATTAATAATACCTAATTCTACAATTGATGATCTTAATCACTCCTCATGACGCATTCGTTAAAAATTTCCAGTGTTTATTATATATTAAATTACTAATATTATACAAAATTTAACATATGATGCATTTCTTTAATTTGAGTTGCACACAACTCAGATTTGTGAAATCTAAGGTTCCAGTTACGACTTTGTTGCGACCAAGGGAATGGTTAACATCTATTTGACAAGTAACTGTTTATTTTTATTTTTCAGGAATTGAGGTTGCTTCTGGCGAACTTCAAGTTGGAAAGTTCAGTATGGCTTCTGACCCAAGACCAAAATTTCCATCAGGTATGACTAAAATACAATGATGTAAGAGTAGTATAGTATATCAGTTTATAGTTTTGCTATACTACTCAAAACTTTCAAAATATTTCAAATTAAAGTTTTTTATTTATTGTTGAAAATGCATTGCTTAATACATAATTTTTGAATTGAATAGTTTAATTTAGAATTTTTATATTTTTATTTGAGCAAAATATTATAAATGATGCATGTTGTATAGTAATTTTAAGCATATATATGTAACAGCTGATTTACCATGATAGCTAGATACCATAGACCGATAACTATTACATGTCTATCACCCGTTAACCTTGCCATTCATTAAAGAAGAAGTTGATTTATTAACCAAAAGCTGTCATTGTCACTTATCACCGGTTTATGGAAGCTGTTTTGATTTAATTATCAGTAAAATATGTTTCACAATTGTATTCAGATAGCGTAAATCAATCTGCTCGTGACATTTGTTTTTAACAGACAGCGCTTCATCTCAAATATTTAAAATACCAGAGATTATTGTTTGATAAATACCCGATCGTCGGTTTCGATATCTTTTCTCAAAGACTGTATACAGAGTCCTTTTCTTCGTTTTCTTCAATGCTGTTTGACCATTTATAAAAATGTATATTGAAATTCACTTGTCATAAACACGAAGAAAAGTTTTATCGAAGAGACAACATTTGAAAGGAAACCAATTAATGCAATACATTTTTGTTTAAAACTTGGTTTCTATTGCGCAATATAGATGGCATAATAGATGAATGTTACTTTCATTTTTTAGCTGATACTTGTCATAAATTAATAAATTATAAATATTTGCATTATCACAAATATTTCAGTGCTATTGATTTTTAAATTTAAAATTTGAGAGCAAAGTCAAATGTAATATCCCGGATAAATCATATATTTTTGTATGTCATGATAACATATTTTCGGAGATAAACGCTTAGTAATAGTACAAGATATTTTAAGTTAATTTAACGAATTAATCAGAATATAGTTGAAGGTTAATCAGAAGTGTAATCTAGCAACTGTCAATACAATCATGTGCAAATAACAATTTTGTATATTTAATTTGTATTTTATTTCATGAAAATTTAGGTTTTTCAACCATTTTCAAATGAATGTATAAAAATGGCTTTGTGTATTGCTTGGAAAAGATACCCCCTTTTAGAAATATTATATCTTAAATATCAGTGTTAGTTTCATATGCAAATTAAAGAACTGATTCATTTTCTCGAAAATAGGTCGTCTTTTCCTGCGAATCTCAAGAACAATGTGAAACAATATTATCTCACTTACACGTGTTAGGAATTGGCAGGTTTAAAGAGTCATCAGTTAGGTGAGTGAGTAGATTTAGATGCTCTAAGCAAAAACACAACTAAAATTGTTTTATTTTTAACCCGCGTTTTAACCTCTGGCACTTTGTAAATTTCTCTCAGTGTGGTGCCTTGCTCGGTTTACTGTCAGGGAGATCACGATGAACTCAACCAGGATTCGAGTGTGTTCGAGGGAGAATCTGTGGCCGATATAAAGTGAGCACTGACCCCGTTTTTCATAAGTTTTAGATGAGAATATTCGATTGAATTTAAGAAAAACTCTTTAATTTATTTGCAGAGACGACAAGAAAAGTGCCTTTATGAAATCCATCAAAGCCAGATTAACAGTAGCTCAGGTATGCCAGTCTTAGTGGTACAGTTTCAGGGGGATTGAAACCCTATCCCTTTCAATGGGTAAATTTGCAACGACACTCACAGCCAAACAAAAAGAGATTGACTAAAAATAAAAATTGTTTAAAATAGCTTTATAAATCAGCAAGGTCATTCGCTTGTCGTTTTTCATTTTAAAATAGTAGATTTTTTAATTTAAATTATCATTTGAATTTTTGCAATCACAACTTGCCTATCTCATGTTGCCACCTGCTGGCCGCGTGTGCAAAAAACGGACATTTTTCAAACTTGTTTATTAATTTTAACAAAATCTACTATTTTAAAGTGAAAAACGACAAGCGAATGACCTTGCTGATTTATCAAGCTATTTTAGACAATTTTTATATTTATTTAATCTTTTTTTGTTTGGCTGTGAGTGTCGTGGCAAATTTACCCATTGAAAGTGATAGGGTTTCAATCCCCGTTAACTGTGCTCAAAAATGACGACCTCAAGAGGGGGCAGGGGAGGGAAGTCTGCTGACATGTTGACAGGGGGAGAGAGGGGAAATCCATTATGGACGTTTCTTTTTGAATGGCCCCTTGTAACATGCAGCAGAGGTGTGCCCCAGATGATAGGCTGCGTTACATGGCGATAGTATTAGCATTGATTGCCAGTTCTCAGGGGTAAAATAAATTCTGGGACACTTTAAAACCATATTTTTTGTTGTTCTGCTAGGTAGTGGATGGTGTTCGTGCTGGAGCAACATTAACCTTCGATTTTGTAGCATTTATTATTCTGGCTGGGTTAGTGAATTCATTTAACACATTTGTCATGCTTGTCTTAATTGCATGGAAGACAGTTTTTGATGATTTAACTAATAATTATTATTTGGCAGGTTAATTGCTGGTTTTGGTCTAATGGATAACAGTTCCGTTTCCATTGTAGCAAGTATGCTCGTCAGCCCTCTTATGGTAGGAATATTTCATATATTGACACAATTACTGATTGTAATATACTGATTATAATTACCGATGCATGTAAACCATTTATCTTTAATCCTTGAATATAGGGACCTATAATGGCTATTTGTTTCGGTGCGGTTGTCAGTGATAAAAGTCTGTTTAAATTGGGGCTAAAAAATGAGCTCGTGGGGCTCACAATGTGCATTTCAATCGGTGAGATAACTTTCGCTTTGAGTTCATGAAAATATGCTAATCAATTTCTAACTAAAGATTTGAATTTCAGGTTTCATACTAGGTCTTATAAACGCTCCATGGGCCATCAAATGGGGAAGAGGTCCCTGGCCAAATTCTGAAATGTTTGGGAGGTAAGCTGAAACACATTTTTATTATGCTGATTAGCCTGATTTTTCAGAAACATTGCATCAACTAAAAGTAATTGTTTTCAGAGGTCAGACTCGTGCCTTATGGGTAGGTGTCCTCGTTGCTCTTCCTTCTGGGGCCGGTGTGGCATTGTCTGTTGTCGGAGCCAATATGTCCTCATTGGTTGGTGTAGCCATTTCTGCCTCGTTACTGCCACCTTGCGTTAATTGTGTAAGTATAACTTTGCATATAATTTAATTTGTTCCATGGAAAATGATAGCTTTGCAAGTCTGGTTGGTTATTCTGCCATCAATGTAAATTTCAAGATTTTTCATTTTATTTTATGAATATGTTGAAAAGGTAGTTAAATAAGCTTTTTGAAACATATAATTTTGTTTTAGGGAATACTTTGGGGAAATGCAGTTGTATTATCTTTTAAAGCTATTGCCGATGAGGTTATTACAACATTGGTAAGTAAAACAGGACATCATTTTTTATAAAATATTATACTTAGATATTATTTGTTGACATATGTTATGCAATATTTAAATTTACTAGCCATGTTTACTGTTAAAATTTAATATTTGTTACGTTGAAAAAAGTATCTCAAAAGTTTTTTATGAAATTAAAAATTGAAGGATAATGCTAAAAAATGAAACTGATAGATTTTGAGCAACATTTTTATACAATTGATACGAATTGAACAAGTTTGGTTAAGCGTTTTGTTTAAATTTATACATTTTATAAAAAATATATTCTGTTTTCAATTTGTAGTATTATCATAATGAGGAATATGTAAATGTGACAAATAGGGAATCTTTGCTTCCGCCTGAAAACTATGATTGGCAGTACTCTGATAACATGGCATATGAAAGTGCCACATTAGGTGTTATAAGCCTGTGTTTATCCCTGGTTAATATTGGAAGTATTATTGTTGCTGCCATCGCCGTACTTAAGGTAAATTTTGCTTAGTTGCCTCATATTTTTCTTTTTGATTTTATTTTTAAGTATATCTTTCGATTCTTTATTCATAATAGATTAAGGAAGTAGCACCCCTTGGAAGCATGCCAGCCACTGGTCGATTTTTCAGAGAAGATATTAGGGTAAGATTTCTTAAATTCCTTAACTAAGCATCGCACATTTATTTAACGCCATCCTGGGTGTCAATCTTCAGAATGGTCTTTAATAAATTTTTTTTCTAATAGATTGCCAGAGATTATAACAAGTCCGTACATCATGGTGATCGCGATTTCCGAGAACAATGGAATGTAAGTAGCACTTTAGTAATTAATCTTATCGAGTAAACGTTTAGAGTTAAATTAAAAACAGCTTTTTAGTGGCATTAGTGTTAGACTTGGACATCAGATATCATAAATATAAAAATAAACTTCGGTTATGCAATGATTTACTTTTCATGTGTTTCTATCTTTCAAGGTATACGAGGTATTTTATCATTATACTTGCCTTTGTTGTTTCTCTTATGCCAAGTAATCAATTTCAAGCTTTTTCTTTATTTATAGAAACTTAAAAGTGCAAGTGATGGTGACTTAGATGAAGCTATAATGGTAAAGATTATTTGTATTGTTATAGTATTTGTTGTGGGTTCTCTCACATTGAAAAATTGATATGCAATTTTCAACATTTGGGTTGAATAATTCTTATGGATTTTTTTAGCGTGCAGCTGAAGATGACGAAGTTTATCAAACTATAGTCAGAGTTACAGGAAATCAACTGACCTTGCCACCCAGAGTAAGTATATTCACATTCTTGTAATGACTAGTTAATCACTGCAGTTAGTAACTTTCAAAAATATCGCTTTTCTTTTAAAGAATAACGAAAGGCGGAGCAGTTTCACCGTCGAGGATGGTAATGAGCCAAAAACATCTCTTTGGGACGGTAAGTACGTCTGTTAAATTAGCCAGGAGCACTGGAAAGTTCTCTTAGAAGCCCCTTTTAATCCTTGATTGGCAATAAAATATATATTTTGACCAAATTAATAATCGAAATTTTCAAACAAAGTATTTTTGTGTTAGGGTTCCGTAGAAAAAAAACTACTTGTATAAGTCAGCGGTTCTCACACGTTTTGGTGTCTTAACACATTTAAAGCTCTTAAAGTTTCTGAGGACCTCCATCCCCAACAGCTTTTGTTTAAGTGGCATTTTCTAACAAAACATTACATTAGTTGAGATAATGCAAGTATTCCAAATAAAACAAATGTTACAAAAAACTACAGATGATCCATGGATTCCTGGACCATATTTAGCGAAGTTCTTGCGTAAGCAGCTACTTATTTTTCGTTATTTTAAACTATCTAGCATTATCAATCCCCCGTGGTATTCAAGGAAGTTTTCGTCGTGCCACACTTGTGGAAGCGAGGAACCGGAGGTGCAGTACGCCATACGGGCGTGAAAGTGGTCGAAAACGGCCGTATGCTTCGGTTATGAACCCACCTGTAAGTCGCTTTAACGTGGTTAAAGCCGACGATGCTACCACTGCCAATCACAGGAGAAGATCCCTCTCCAAAGTCCCTGAAGTCGATACGGTTTTATGAAAAGTTTAGGAATCAAATATTTTTTTAAAAAAATCACCGACTATGTCGACACGATGAATCCAAGTGTGCGCTATAATCGGGACGAGTGCTATTAATAAAATTAGTTTTTTAAAATTTGCTGTTAGTGATCGCGTGAAACGAACATGTAAACTCCAATTTTTAAAATCGTGCTGATTGGAAATTGGAGAGATTTGATTTTTGAAATTTTAATCTATGTTTTATTTACATGTACGTATATATAGATGAAGGAACACATACATTATCTAATTTATGTGTACACGTTCAACTAGCATAAACTTGAATTGAATAGCTAAAAAGTATTTGATAGAGGTGTTCAAAAGGGTTGGTTGGCTAATCGTGATCTACAAGTACATGGCACTCGAGCACCATGCTTAACATGAATGGCTCAGCAGACTGAAACAGAAATCGTGATTAATAGTATATTATACCATGTTAAATTCGAAAGGCCATTCATTCGTTATTCATTCCATTCGGGGTAGACAATGTAAAACCGAAACTGTGAATATTTTCACAGATTAGTTTTTTATTCAGTTCAGCACTATGACTAACTGAAGAAAGTGTACATTAGGTTATGTTAGTGATATCGTTAGGGTATCGTGCTAATGTTTTTGTTTGTGTGTTATTGTGTTGCCCTCCATTGCAAATGACTGTAATTTTTGCACATCGTATTAGTTAGAATTTACTAAGGTACAGTATACAGTGCTGTATAATATTTTTATGGCAAATATATGATATAATAACATGTTTTAAACATTCACACGAGTTAAAAAATCTAATAATAAATAATGAAAGGGTTGTGAAATGCCATTGTTTTTTAACACACTTTTTTCAACATATTCATTACAGTGATCTATCGCCAATCTACAAACTACTGAAACATTTTAAATGTTATTTCAAACGAAAACAATTGCTGAAGTTACAGCAGTTTGAAATAGAAGTAATATGTAATGGTCCAACCTGTATACGTGTATTTATTTATACTATTGGATCAGTTATTTTAAGTGCCTTGTTATAAACCTGAGTGCCAATTAAATTTATATCGGGGACCAAAATTACAACATTAATTGAATCGTGAGCTTGTTTTATTTGGTCAGACATGACTGAATTTCAACATGTTCAAGTTGCATCATAGGTTTAATAGGCTATACTGTACTGATACAATTGATGAAAGGTGTGTTGAGTTATGATAAATACAAAATGAAAATAATTGTAGTTTAAATTGTTATCAATGAATTTGTCGCTGTGAGTTTTTTTGTAAATTCATTCACTTGTTTAAGGCCTTCCTGGACCATGCATATGATGGATTCACATCTTATATGTTGTTACTTGCTAAATGTATGTAAATAGACATTTCGTTATGTATTTAATGTTATATATTTTAATGTTGTTCTTTTTATAAATTGTTAAAGCGCACATGATCCATTATTGATTTTCATAATACATATATAGTCCATACAATTTCATCTTCGTAAAATTTGAAGCAAATTGTGTAACCTTCTCAATAAAATATAGTAAACATGATTTGAGTTTGATATTCAACTATGTTAACTATAGCTATTGTTATAACTACTATACATTTGGAATAAAAATGAAAGTAACTATTTGAAAATAAAAAACTGCTTCTTATTACAGCTTTCAATTCTTAATCTCTGTTCGTGATCAGATAACTTATCAGTTACGTCATAAGTGTTATCTTTATGTAACTTATACAATACGTCATCAAATTCCAGTGATCTGAAGCACTCGTAAAAGTAATTTCTCAAAATATGTTCCTTCATATATTTCCTAGAATGCTATTTGGTAATTATTACCCATGGATCAGTTGACTGTTTTCTTTTACGTGGTGAAGTCAAACTACATTTACTGGCAATTTTATGCAAACAAAGTAAGTTTATTTTCAGAAAATTTACATATATAATGCCTCTACCCCATACTATTAGACACGTAACAATTCAGTTAATCACAAATTAATGCTAATACAGCCAATTCAGTGCCGAAAGTTTTGATACACAAGATCTCTAGACATGATACTGCGAAAACTTTGAAAATGTGAGAACATATTAGTAACTTTTGTGCAGTGCAATGTTGTCGTCAAGGCATATTTTCCAATTTGTCATACTTTTATCTGCGGACCATGTTACGGTTAGTTTGTATGTATTACTAATCAAACACCACATTTTGTTTCGTTTTCAGTGTCTTCCAGTTGTATTCAACATGGACGCCAATTTTTGTTTCCTTAAGAAGGAGGGCATGTTATCTCAACCGATTAACCAAATAAAAGGCTTCAGATATCAAGGTAGCTGTACTGATATCATAAACTTGAAGCAAGCGTAAGAAAGATGGTTCAAGACGTTGTGGAGAGTTTCAACGACATTCCCGATGGCAATATACCCAGTGATCGGAAGGCTCTGGAGCAATCCCTACATTTGCCGGAGAGTTTTTATATTGGGCAAGCAGCCGGACAAGGAGACTGCTTCTTCGATGCCGTTGCCCAAGGTCTCAGCCAGATCCGACCAAAAGAGAAATTCACCGCAAAGTTGCTGAGGATGGTGTGTAAAAGTTTCGCCGAAAAGAGTGTATCCAATGACAAAGATTGCTGGTTGCGGAAGAGTCTCTTGTACGAGGAGACATTCAACAATGAAGCTCCTCTGGACCGCTACAACGACTGCATTGAATTCACAGCACAAGAATGCGAAAACTTAGACTTTCTTCACAATGGACCGATTTGGGGGCGACCAGAGATAGAAGGCCGAATTATCTGCGAGGAATACGGCATTCAACTGCATGTGGCTGAACGACATCAGGGTTTGGGTGTGTGGACGAACGACAGAGTCAGCGTCACTGGATCGATGGCCGCACCACCGCAGTACGATGATGAAAATACCGTGCATATCGTCAATTCTACAGGCTACCATTTCGAGCCCATTTTACGTAAGAACTACACCACCAACATCAAACTGCAGCACTTGAATGATGAATGTGAACTGGAAAACATCATGGTGGATGAAAAGTTACGCAAGCTTGGTGAACTGTTCTCTGGAAGCGCACTTCAAGGGCCACAGTTTACCCAACAAGGTTTCTGTCTAAACAAGAACTCTGGATCAGTTAAAGTGAATCCCAGAGATATTTTGGATAAGTCATTGCATGAGGAGGACCAATATGGAATCGGTGAAGCGATTGTGTCTAGCAATTTTGACCTTGTCAAGAAGTTTCTTCAACAATGGCCATTATGGCCCTTTGACATCGCAAATATCTCATTCAAACCTGAAGATCTATGGAACGATATTTTTGAAAAGTTGTTGGAAATTTTAAAGATTAACGAGGACAGCATTTCTGTAGAAATGAGTGGACTTCTGAAGGTGGAAATACGTTCTCGAAAATACCTTCTTGGCATTGCTCAAACGATAACGTCTGTCAGAAATATTGCACGCAAGAGCGAAGAATACAATTTTTACCAAAATGGAAATCACGATAATCTTATATGTGAACTTGTACGCACTACATGTAAGGTTTTAACATCTTGGATTGATCACCAGGAAAATTGTACAGAAAAGGAAGAGAAATGTCATCATCACAAGTTGACTTTGCTTTTGTTTTCTCTTGTCGCTCACAATGTTGAAAGTCTTCAGGAACAAAGTGACAAGTTAGACCACTCCAGAATGATCTATCAAGAAGTCGAGACTAGTTTGACTGGCCTGCTGAAACCCTTAATTGATCACGAACGGCTGAAACACATAGTTGAATGTGTAACCCTTGTGAAAACTGAACTACTACAAGACTCTTGCAACAAAACAACATTAGAAAACGTGGACAAGTGCGATTCATTGTTACGAGATATCCGAGATCTCGCCGGTCGTGTTCACCATGAAAAACTCGAGCTTGATTCGGTAAAAAGTTTGAGAAAACATTTTGAAGAATTAGGGGACAACTTCACCATAGCAAAACTGCAAGTTGAAGTGCCTGATAAGATATCTGAGACTACTTTCTCAAAGAGTTCTTTGGCAATAATAAAAGAAAGACTGATCCTTGATGAACTGACGAGAAATCTCCAATTGGTGCATCAGGAAGATTCTCAATGGTTTCACAGATTCATGCTTAAAAGAGTCTTTCAGCTCTGCGAAGAATCTTCGAACTCTTCATTGAAGTGCTTAATAACACACTTGAGTGGAGATTTTAAAGATGTCTGGAAAAAGATTCAAGACGAAGCTCAAGATGCTTTAGGATTCTTTAATGCAGATCACATGAAAATGGTTTCTGAAGAATCAACTATTGGTCAGGCAGATCTCGCGAATAACACTCAACCAGATAACGGACAAGAGTTAATTGATTGTAATGCCGATAATGAACAATTTAAAGATGTTAAGTGTCAAACAACGTTAGAAAAGATTTATGCTGAATTTGTAAAGTTGCTAATAAGTGTTACTAGCCAATCTTCCTCGATTTACCAGAATGACATTGACAGTAAGTTCGCTCCAGCTCTTTGCTCCAAATTTGTGACTGCCACAACACGTTCAGAAAGTAAAATGATCGCCACAACGTCTGGTAAACCAAATTCAATGAAAGAATTTCAAAGGTTAGGACATACTAAAGTTTCAAAACTCCAAGACTCCATTGAGGAGACAGTGGACAGATTAATAAAAAATATCTTAGATGACATCCTGAGGAAAACGCAACACGGACAAGTCTCTGATGAATCCATCATGAAATTGAAGACAAGGTTATCGACGGATTATCAAATAAACGAAAAAAGATGTAGTTTGCAATCTTTTTTCACTACATCTTTATTATTTTCACCACCATCAGATAATCAAGATGTCATTTGTGCTAACCAAGATAATTCCTTTCTTGATTTCAAGCAGACAAGTCTGGACGAGACGAATGCTGTCATCGAAGATGCAACCAAAGAAGTTACAGAACTTCCATCGCCTTTTGAAAAGATGGCTGCACAAAGGATCGTTGGAGAACTAAAAGGACATTTCACCACGATTTTATTAGAAACTTTTTCTCGTATAAAGATAGTCATCAACAAATGCAGCAATTTCTTGGAAATATTGCAACTTTGCAGACATAACTTGTCATTGAGGTCTTCGTTAGAAATGCTGGTCTGGGAATCCCTGAAGATTTTGAAAGCGGCTTCTTCGTCTACAGTTTACATTCTGGTGGAAAAAATACTGCGTGCCACAATGACTTTTGTTGACGACTTGCCATACTGTCCATTTATAAGCATTTCTCTGTTGGACTACTTGCGCCCAGGGAGCTTTTTGGGAGTTTTCATCGGTGATCGACTGCTAACAGTTGTACTTATCGGATACTTGTTGACAACCGAAGGAGAAATGTTGATCGCGATTCAAAATATACTTGAAATCAATGGCGGGTGTGAATTTCTGGTAAATTCCCTTATTGCTTCATTTGACAAAAATATAATGAAGAAACCAATCAGTAAATTCGACAGGTTAGTTAAAATTGTGAAGCGCTCGCAGTTCTGGAAAAATGATTTGTGGAAACGAGACTTGATAGCATTATTGAAGAATAAGCAAGCCACTGACAGTCATCAAGAGAAGGATCAACAGTATGTCTTGCATTTGCTCAAGAGTGAAATGTTCGACGAATGTAACTTTAAAAACATTGAAATGTGGAGAACTAAGTTTGACATCACTACCATCAAGGGTCCGTTCGGATATTCATTGCTGCATATGGCCTGTAAAGTTGGTGATGGACGTCTGGTAGAAGATCTATTAAAGAATGGTTCAGATGCGAATGCTTTTGATGATGACAAAAACACGCCATTGCACATTGCATCGTATCATGGCAATATCGACGTCATGAATAGACTGATTGAGAATTCTGCCAAGCCAAACCTCGAAAATGACCACCATTTGACGGCTCTACACATTGCGAGTAACTGTGGTCTCGATCAGAACGTGGAAGTATTGTTGGACCATGGAGCAGACATAGAAGCAACTAGTACAAATGGATTTACACCACTGTTTTTCGCCCTTCCACACGTTGAGGTGGTTAAGATGCTGCTTGACCACAAAGCCAACGTAAATACTCGCAATAAAGAAAATTCAACAACTCTTCATGAAGCATCGAGACTAGGTCATTTGGAAAGTCTGAAATTGTTGCTAACAAATGGAGCCAAACTAAATGCCATGGACAACAGTTATGGCACTCCATTGCATACTGCAGTGGTATATGGCCAAACGGACATTGTCAAGACGTTGTTACATCACGGTGCTGACATCTACGACGTGTGTCGGACAAAGTGCACCTTGGCTCATCATGCGGCATTCAATGGCCATGCCAAGATCTTGAAACTTGTGCTCGAAAAAGGACTCAAAGTTGATAAATTGGATGAATATGGCATGACACCCCTTCATTCGGCTGTCATCGGTGGACATCTTCACATCATTGATATCTTGAAAGAATATTTCCCAACTTCGACATTCCTTGATATGGTAGATGCAAATCAAAGGACTGCACTTCACTACGCAGCTATGCAGGAAGATAACAGATTAGTTGAGGCTTTAGTGACACTCGGTGCATGTGTAAATGTTGCTGATATGGAAGAAAGGACACCATTGCACATGGCAGCGATGAACAAAAACGTTAAAGCTTCTACTTTCTTAATCAGCAAAGGTGCAAATATCAATGCTTTGGATCATCACGTGTGTACGCCAATAACTGTGGCAGCCCAGCTTGGATATAAGGAATTTTGTGCTACGGCTGACAACCAATTGTTAACTGAACAACCGGAGCCATTGCCTGACCCCAACACCTCTCCATCATTAATTGTATCTTCAAGTAACAGTATGTCACCACAGGGAGCCCCCAATGACAAGAGTCATACAATAGACGACCCAAACAACACGATTACAAATATGAATAACCCAGAATCCGATAAAGAAAAAATACCCACTTCCTCAAGCACCCAATGGACACCCATCCACATTGCAGTTGTGAACAATGATGTTGATATTGTCAGCACACTACTGATTAACAAAGGAGGTGTCAACACTCTCGGTGAAGATGATATGACACCTTTGCATCTGGCTGTCGAAATGGGTTATGCCCATTGTGTTGACATACTCTTGAAGAAGGGTGCAGATGTCAATGCCATATGTGGATTTCATTGCCGGACCTCACTCCATCTCGCATCGCGTAATGGACATACAGTTATCATCGGAAAACTTATCTCTGCAAATGCTGACATCAATTGCAGAGACAAAGAAGGAAATACACCAATTTGTCTCGCTGCTGAACTAGGAGAAACAGAAAGTGTACAGATATTGCTGGACAATGGAGGAATCATCAATTCGTGTAACGATAAAAGAAGAACTCCACTCCATATTGCAGCGTTCCATGGTCATTGTCAACTTCTGGAAATTCTTCTGAAACATAATGCAGATATTAACAGCATCGATGCTCACGACTGCACACCATTGGCTTTGGCAGTACAACAAAGTCTCGCTTCAGCAACTGTTATATTATTGTCTCATGGTGCTAATACCAGCATCCGAGATAAAGATGGCTGGACACCGCTTCATATCTGCTCGCAGGAAGATAATGTACACCTCATGAAAATACTGTTGAATTCCCAAATAAATGTGGACATTTGTGGGAAAGATGATTTTTCACCCTTGCATCTGGCCGATATCAATGGCTCCATAAAATCAGTTAAGTTGTTGTTGGATAGAGGAGCCGATGTCAACAAGCGAAATCGTACTAACCAATCACCGTTACACCTAGCATGTCAAACTGGAGACTGCGCAGTAATAAAGGTGTTGTTAGCCGGAGGTGCCAACATTGAAATCACCGATGTCAATGGGTCAACATCGTTATTTGAAGCCATACGGAGCGGGCACTTAAATGCTGTCCAAGAACTTGTCAACGCTGGAGCTAACTTAGAATACTACTGTAGGAAAGATGACATCAGGCCAATATTCGCAGCCATTGCCAGCAGAAGGTTAGACATGGTGAGGGTCCTCATTGAAGGCGGTGCTCAAGTCAATGTTCAAAATAAAACCCACATAACACCGTTGTGGCTGGCAACTTTTTATCGCTTCCAAGAGGCCATTGAACTACTTCTGAAAAATAAGGCTAACATCAACGCTGCTGACCGGCAAAACAACACCCCGCTACACATTGCTGCTCGCGGTGGACACCTGGACATTGTCAAGATCCTCCTCCTTAACAGTGCAAATGTCGATTCACTGAACAACAGAAATTGGTCACCTCTTCACGAGGCTATTGATAGTCATCATCGAGATGTTGTTGAGATCCTGTTGGCGAATGGTGCCAGCCTCGATATACCCCTGGAGAAGAGTATGTCAGCCATGCATCTAGCAGCGGCTGGCGGAGACTTGGATATTGTAGCATTTCTGGATGCCGCTGATGCTGATGTCAATGCCCTTGACAGAGACAGCGCTCAAACACCCCTGCATCATGCAGTACGGAATGGACACTTTGATATTGCTCAGTTTCTCATTTCGAATGCTGCCAATGTCAATGTTGTCGATGCTTGTGGCTTAACACCCTTGCGGCTGGCAATCGGAATCCATAACTTATCTCTAGTTAATCTTCTGCTGGACAATGGCGCAGATTTAAATGCCCAAGATCACAGTCAAGTTACTCCTTTGCAAGTAGCAGTGAAGAATGGAAGTAGTGCTGAACTGGTTCAGGTATTGCTGGACTCAGGTGCAGAAGTCAATTCAGCGAGTTTAGAACAATGCTTAACCTCGCTGCACTTGGCCATTGCACAGAACAACGTAGGCATTGCCGAGGTCCTGCTGAGGAGTGGAGCAGATGTGAACTCGAGGACAAAAACAGGGGCCACACCGCTGCACCTAGCTTCCGGTCTAGGACACTCGCCTATCGCCAAGATGCTCATAGAGAGTTTTGCCGATGTGAATTGCTTGACCAACGAAGGCTTAACCCCTCTTCACGAAGCTTCCGGTGAAGGTCATCTCGAGATAGTCAACATTCTCTTGGATAGCGGCGCTGATGTTAATGCCATTGACAGCAAGGACCTTTGCCGTCCATTACACTGCGCCGCCTATGAGGGTCATGATGAAGTCATCGAGGCCTTGTTGAATCGCGGGGCAGAGATCGATGCCGCTCTGAAGAATGGCAAAACTGCCCTTTACCTTTCTGCGGATTGTGGTCGTGTACGAGCGGTGAAAGTCCTTCTGCAACATGGGGCCAGCACTCTTGTCAGAACCAGCAACGGATCCAACATGCTACAAGCAGCTGCCATCAGCAACGATGTCGAAATTATTCAACTGATTCTGAGGGCCATGAGCACGAACCAAGAGAACTCTAAGTTGAATCTTGAATCGACCAACGACAGGGGTGACACTGCTCTAATTTTAGCTGCAGGGTCCAAGAAGAAAATATCCGTGGATACGCTGTTGAAGTTGGGCTCAAGCCCAAATGCCCGCAACTGCAGAGGGTTTACAGCACTGCATTATGCGGCCAGAGACGGGGACAGAGACGTGGTGGACATCTTGTGCAGCAAACCAAAAGTAGACAGTGTCCATTCGGACGAAGCGATGATGGAGGCTGCGATGAACATCTCATGTAGCAAGCCAAAAGTAGACAATGTCCATCGGGACGAAGCAGACTTGGACATACTTAACAAGAACGGCGATGCAGCATTGCATCTGGCCATCATGTCCAATCACGTGGAAGTAGTTGAAACCTTACTGGAAAGAGGGGCCAATCCCCACCTGTTGAACGATGGTCATTTTTCGCCGATTCACCTTGCAGCAGAAAAGGGCATAGGCAAGATTCTGGAGGTTTTGTGTCTATTCGGTGCCGATATCAACGCTTCCAATAACCCCGACTTCTTCACGCCACTTCATTTGGCAGCCATGGAGGGCCACGCCAAAGCTGTTAGGACCTTGGTGCAGATCGGAGCTCTGCTTGACCAGGCTATTAATGGCTACGATATCACTCCGCTGTATCTGGCCGTTCAAAATGGACACGCCAAAGTGGCGAAGATCTTGTTGGACAGTGGTGCTAATCCTGTAGGAGTTAAGCATCCTAATACCGTGCTGCATGCCTCCATTTGCAGTGGAAATCTCGAAATAGTTAAGCTTATAATCACCGAGATCAATAGCAAGGAACTGAGTATGGAACCCTTCTTGAACGCCATGGACTATGCTGGCGATACCCCACTCATGTGGGCAGCTCAAGCTGGCAATACGGAGATTTGCAAAGTTTTGTTGAACTATGGTGCGAGTGTCCACCTCGAAAACAACAAGAAAATGACAGCGTTGCATTGGGCGGCCACTAATGGCCACCCGGGTGTTGTCAAGATACTGTTGAGGTATAGGGCCAAGCGTGATATCAAAGACATTGACAGTAATACTCCTCTGTATTTGGCCATGTGCGGAAAAACGCTGGATGATGGACGAACGGATGACTACGATAGTGTTATTCAATTATTATCTAAGAAATAATGTTGTTAAGCCAATTATAAATGAATTTTACCATTTGTAATCGAAGTTGTTAATAATGATAAGGCTTGGTTGTTTTGAAATGTATTTCAAGAAAAATAATTCTATTTGTATTTAATTTATTATTTGATGTTTTTGTTGCTCGACTCACTGCAAAATGGATAAATACAGAAAATATGAAATTAAAAATCTTAGTAATTAGTTTATAAGTAGTTCTGTTTCTTCATTGCAGTTTTTAATAAACCAGGTTATTCACAATGTTTATATATTCTAAAACTGACACAAACCCACTTTAAAAAGCCGCTCACCTTTAGAATATTCCAAAAAAAATTGTAAAGATAAATTGCAAGAATAAAAAAAACGTAGACATAGTAATAGGCAGCAGTTGGTACGGATCAAAATCACAAAATCATTACTCCACAAATTCTATAAAGATTCTCGCATGGCCTTGTCATAAAATTTCCAATTTCCCATTTCCCCATGCATATAATATTTTATAAAAATAAACTTTGGAAAAATCAAATTGAAGTTATTGGTATTTGTCGTCGATTTTATTAGTAAATTAATTATCAAAGGTGTCACGTTATAAATCTCAGACTTTCCAATTAAGTTGCTGTAATTTACGTAAAAATATGTATAGTCGCCAAAGTCTATAGCTTAAAGATGGCGGATAGTCTAATTTTGAACTTCCCGCCAAAGTCAAGTACCAGTCTTTACTCAGTGGTGGCGCTCACGACGTATTTGAGACGCTACGGCGCTATCTGCACTTGATAGCACGAGTGCATTTGTTTTAAACATGTTTCAGGTAAACCGGTAATAAAAACATGAGATAAAGGTCGATTCGTACGTGCTTCACGAAAATGAAGAAGGGAGATCGAATAGCCGAGAATCCAAGACCATATCGATTATAAGTATTCCAACTTTAGCGCATGTTATATATGTTTGTGAAACGATGTCAGTTCATCATGGCATGCAACGTTGCTTGACTTGCAACCTGTGTTTATAAATATTCATGTTTTATTGACATGTAAACTAATGCTGAAATAAATCTAACGTACTTTTATCTGTTTACGTCCCACCAGATTCTCTGCATTACGGGAATTAATTTTCAACGAAAGTCTCTCATTGTAAGCGCTTTTCATTATTTTCCTAATCTCGTGTTGTATAAATTTGTTATACCCAATTTAAAAAATTAAAGGCATATCTCTTCATTTCCCAATTGTTATGAGCTTTCTGTAGTTGTGTGTAACTAATTATAACACTGGAAATAATCCACTTGTTTTGTTTTTAGGGCTATGTGGAACTATGTCTGATTCCTTTAAGGACAGATTTACGAAGAATCAAAGTGAACAGCAAGCAATGTCATATCCTTTTTGTAGGAATGAGTACACCTTCATAAATTTAATTACTTGATGTTAATTGCCAACAAAAATGTGTTTTCCTTAATGCAATTGCAAGTGTCTATCGTGTTTGCATAAACGAAATCGAAGCTTCGTTTATGTACAGCGATCCTACGTTGGAAATATGTCAAGGAGAAGAGAATCAGTAAGTAATTATGAGACTGCTTCTGAAAATTGTGATTATTGTGTGATATGTATCATCTCTTTTGCTTTAATTTGGGTTTAGACGGAGTTTAGAAGTATTTTCAAGTTGTCACTTGACGGCGGTCAACTCTGTTGACAGTGATTTAGGAAATGGGGAGCTGACTATAAAAATTCCACCTGAAGCCCTTCATTTTGTCCATGGTATGTTGGCAAATAAAATATCACCTCGTGTGACATTATGTCAAGTCTTCGAATTTTGGGTTATAGCTTTGAATTACATTTCTCTAGAGGGCAAACTGCTGCGCCTTAGCATCGAGTTCTCATTGGAGCAGCCATCTGGAGGGATTCATTTTGTTGTACCGGATGTAGAAGGCACTATGGCAGAGGTAAATAAGGTTTATTTTGAGATTTTTTTTTTTTGTATAAATTTGAATCTACTACAAAATATAAAATTTACTTTTTTCAGAGGAGTGCTCATGTATTTACTTATGGGCATGAAAATTGTTCTCGGTAAGTTATATTTTTATAGGGGTTCGAAACTATATCCGTACAACAAAACTAAACTTGTGTAGAATTTTGTAATTACATATTGTAAGCTTATGCAAGTTTTTATGTGAATATGATATCAATTATTAAGTCATGAAAGGACTTTAATGATGAGAGTAACGATAAAACACCCCAATATCCATGAAACATTTGAAGGTATAGTTCTTAAAAACATTTATATTTTTGGTGTTGAAATGTTTCAGATTGTGGTTTCCTTGCATTGATTCGTATTCTGAACCCTGCACATGGCGACTGGAGTTTACTGTGGATGTGTCCATGACGGCCGTATCATGTGGTGATCTATTGGAAGTGCAGTACACGCAGGACATGAAAAAAAAGACCTTTCATTATCATTTAGCAACTCCAACTTGTGCTCCAAAGATAGCTTTGGCTGTGGGGTAGGTGGCTGTTCACTGCTATAATATTTCCTATTGCTAATTGCACATTTCTTACAATATTCTTCTGTTTTACAGGCCTTTCGAAGTGCTTGTAGACCCCCACATGCACGAAGTAACGCACTTTTGTTTGCCCCATCTCAAACCAATACTTCAGAGTTCAACTATGTTTTTACATGAGGTAAATATTTGGACACGAATGTTTTTTGATCAATCTGTCCCACTAATCCTTGCATTCGTTGTTTGTGCTCAATGTGGGATGTGCTTCTCTTAATGTTACGTTTCAACATTTAGGCATTTGAATTTTATGAAGAGTTGCTTTCTAGCCGATATCCCTACTCATGCTATAAACAAGTGTTTGTAGATCAGGCTTACGACGAAATTGAATCTTATGCTACAATGACTATTCTAAGGTAAGTAAAACAATTCTTGTGACACATTTTCAAATTTTTAAAAAATTATTAATTTATGTTTTTTTTTTCATTAGTACTTATTTGTTGCATCGTAAGGTTATTATTGATCAAACCTATATTTCAAGAACGTGGATGGCACTGGCCGTTGCAGAACAGTTTTTTGGCTGTTTCATCAGTATGAATTCTTGGTAATGAATAGTTTGATTGCTGTATTTATATGGCCATTCCATTAGTATGACTCGATATATAACTTTTATGAAATTTGTCCAATTTTTCCTACAGGTCAGATGCTTGGTTACCAAAAGGGATTTCTGCATATTTGTGTGGTCTCTTTGTTAAGCAGGCTTTCGGAAACAATGCATACAGATGGCAGATCCGCAAGGTTAGATATAAAAAAAAGTACCCGCTGCCTTATATCACAAATATACGTTTTAATGTTATTTTTAATTAGGAATTATTGTCCGTCATTGAGTATGAGCAAAAGTTTGGTGGCATAGTGTTGGATTGCAGTGCATCTCCGCCAACGTTTGGTTCCCCGACTAAGCCTTCGGTAGGAGGCGCATCCGCACAAACAAAGGAAAGTGGATTTTACTTCTCTACGCATCACCTCCACACCGTGTCCTGGCGCTATCTGGAAGCCATGGTCAAGAAGGCTCATTTGATCGTGCGCATGCTCGAAGATCGTATCGGACGTGAACTTCTTCTACAGGTCTTCAATAAGTTGTTGTCATTGGCTGGCCAAGCCGCTTTGCAGAAGTGTAGCAGCACATCTTGGCTTAACATGCAGCTTTCAACGTCCAGTTTCTTGAAAGCAGTGTTTACCGTCACTGGGAAAGACATGCAGACGTTTTTCGAACAGTGGGTGAGGGAAGGAGGCCATGCCAAGTTTTTTGGAACATTCATTTTTAATCGCAAGAGAAATACTTTGGAATTGGAAATCAGGCAGGAGACGAATCCAGGTCTTGGTGTCAAGAAATATGTGGTACGTTTTAAATTTTTATGTGGTTTTAAAATAGTTTTATGAACAACAAAACAAGCTCACTTTTAGTAGTTCAATACTGAAAAATTGTACTTATTAGGGTATTGTTTTGTTATAAACTTTTTATTCTTTTGTTCCTTATGAATAAAGAATGTTAACTTGCCAGATTTCAATCTAACGTCTGCCAACTGTTTTTTAGGGACCTCTTATGGTGACCGTGCAAGAATTGGATGGGACTTTTAAGCACACTCTTCAGATAGAAGGGACTCTGGCTAAACATGACATTACTTGCCATTCAAAGAGCAGAAGGTAAGGATCGTCATTGTTATTAAAAATAGTACATCTTGCATACAAAACAATACATTTTAACTTTTAATTAAAGGAACAAGAAAAAGAAGATCCCACTTTGTACAGGCGAGGAAGTAGATATGGATTTAAGCGTTATGGAGTAAGTTAATTAGGGATTTTAAATAAGTAACATAATATAAGAATGAAACCTACCATTCAAATATTCAAAATTATAAATATGTTTTTTTTTAATTCAGCGCGGACTCGCCTGTTTTGTGGATTAGAGTGGACCCGGAAATGTCCCTGTTGCGTGAAGTCGTTTTCAAGCAACCAGATTATCAGTGGCAGTATCAACTGCGATATGAAAGAGATGTCACTGCACAAGCTCAGGTATTACATTTAATCCTTAGTTTTAAATATCAATTCTGTTTAAATGAAGCATATCGTGTGATGAGGTGATACAATTGCGAAATAATGATTTACGCTTTTTTGAAGGCAATTAAAGCACTCGAGGAATACGCAACTCCTGCAACTCGACTGGCTCTTACTGATACCATAGAAAACGAACAGTGTTTCTACAGAGTGCGATGCAGAGCGGCGAAATGCTTAACAAAAGTAAGTTCTCGTAATTTGATATCTTTAATTGTTTGTTGGGCGAAGCTTTCGGTCTTTCAACTAAACGTTGTTCGATCTTGCACTCTCAGGTGGCTAATGCAATGGAGACAACGTGGACGGGGCCACCAGCTATGCTCACCATATTCAGGAAGCTTTTTGGTTCCTATTCCTGCCCAGCTATTGTCCGCCAAAACAATTTTGCGAGCTTCCAGCACTATTTTATACAAAAGGTAAAGCGTAACTAACCGCTAAGTTTGTTATGAGGTAGATTTACGAGTGGCTTTAACTTTTTTCTATATTTCAGACTATGCCCTTGGCTATGGCTGGTCTCCGTAACATTCAAGGCATTTGCCCGATTGATGTTGTGCGCTTCATTTTGGATTTATTCAAATATAACGACAATTCTAAGAACAAGGTGGGGAGGAGATTTAATTTTCGAAACAGACTAAAACAACAAGTAAAACTGTTTGATAATTTCTCACATGCTCGTTTTTCGTAGTTTTCAGATAACTACTACAGGGCTGCATTAGTCGACGCTTTAGGCGAGACTGTCACGTTTGTGATTTCAATGCAGGACAATCAGGCATTTACTGGAGAATCTCTTTCCACCCATGCTAAACAAATTTTGGAGGAGGTGACCCGCTATTTAAACATGGAAAAACTGTTGCAGTGTTACCGCTACACTGTGACTGTGAGGTAAAAATACAGAGTTAACATTCTTATGACCGAATAACTATTCTAGTTAGCATGAGTTTCATTTTCTCGAATTCGCATTTGCAGCTGTCTCCGTACAATCCGAAAACTGCAAAAATTTGGCCATCTACCTGCTAATCCAGCTCTGTTTCGAAGTTATGCAAGCTATGGCCAATGCATCGATGTTCGCTGTGCTGCGGTTGATGCTTTAGTAGACTATACGAAAGGTAAATCGAAATACTCATCTGCTGTTTTGCGCGATTGCATATTTTAACGAGTATGATTTCTTATTTGTGCTTTCGGTTTGTTTAGCCGAAGGAACCTACGAGGATGTAGAATTTCTTCTCGATTTCGTTGAAAACGATCCGGTCCCCCAATTCAAGCATTATGTCCTGCAGGCGATGATCACGACACCACCTTTTACTAAAAAGGAACCCAATCATTTGAACACCGAAGAGCTGGCAATGCGGTTATGGAAAATTATGAAGTAAGTCCATTTTATAATAGGATTCATTGTATTTGGAAAATGACTTTTTAAAAACTGCCATTTAATATCTTTAAATTGTATTCCGTAGCACTGGAATGTCCCACGATGCCCGTACACGATGCGATGTGGTGGACTTGTACTACATTCTCTATCACAGAGAACGTCCTAATTGCATTTCTGCAGCAGAGGTAAAAATCACTTACAATTATTTTTATAGCAACGTTTTTAAAGAGATTTAACGAATTTTACTTTTTGACTGTTTATCAGCGAGCAGCAGGGCTCAGGGATAAGAAACCAGTCATAAATAAACCTGTTTTAACTGAAAATATGACTCCTCTCGAAATCCTGCCAGCAGCAGCAGTGAGTAGAAAGACCAATACCTTAAAGTTTTCAGTGTGACAAGTATCAAAGTACTGAGGACAAATTGTTTTTAGTTCCCAGAAATGGTCATCGGACAACAAGTCGAGGCAATGGACCTGTCAGGGGTGAGCTTAGAGTCTCCCAACCCCATCGAGGTGGGGGCACTTACGGAAGTTCAAGAACAACCAATGGACCTAAGCGATCCCATGTCGCCGAATACCGATATGAGACAGCAAGGATTTGGAAGCAGACCAATGACGCCTGATGTCGTTAGGGATGATCAGTTGATCGAAAGACCTATGTTGGAAGAGGTGGTGGAGTTGGCGAGCAAACCTCCGATTAAGGTAAAAAAAAATGAGTATGCATTAATGAACATTATGTCCGTAGCGTTAATTTATTTGTTCTTAACATTTATTAGGATGTAGCACCTCCATTAGTGATTCCAGCGAACAACGAATCTAACTCGATACCCAGTGCTCCAACACGTAGCGGCAGTGACATTTGCTCAGATAGCTCGCAGTCTTTACCAGGCATTTCAGGTATGAAAACTATTGCATTATCCTGAAAAGATTTTGAATGTTGTGAAATTTTTTTAATTCTTTTGCAACTACTGATATCAGGTGAGGTCGGAACACAGCCCTTGGGTTTCGATTCCAGCATGTTTAAGAAAGCAGAGGACGGCAAAGTCGTTGTTCCGACAGTGCCGCAGCTAGTTGCTCCATCAACATCCTTTTTGCCCGGCACGAAGGCCATGGAAGAGGGTAGCGGACACTCGTCCAAGATGCACAAACCAAAGAGGAAAAAGGAGAAGAAGAAGAAGCATAAGCACAAGCATAAACACAGGCACGATCGACACGAAAAGCAGGAGAAAGCTGGAGAGGAAAATCTGGAATCGAGCAGCGCTTTTAGCATGAAGGAACAGCGTGAAAGAATCTATAGCTCTGAAGATAGCAGTCCATTAAGTCCAACGTTGTCTAGTCCAAGACACTTGGACAACATGTGAATTGTAGTGGTTTTTGTCTATATTTTCTATTAAACAGATCAACCGAAATGACATACATCAGGATATTGATTTTGGAATGGCAGAATAATACTGTTGGAAAATACGAATTATATGAGGATATATAACTTTATTATAGTTGCTATATCAAGTACAACACATTTAGGAGTGTAATTTCGCCCCGTGTATCAATTCAAGGATGGTTTTTATGGTTGTCCCCATTAAATGCGCCATTTATTTTGTCAAGATCTGCAAAAGCGCTTCAGAGAATGGATTGTTGCGTTTGTTTTGCCTCCAGAGCAAAGTTCGTTTTTTTTATATCTTCAGTGGCGGCAAGTTTAAAAGTGTAGACGTGACAAATTTCTGTAAGTTGGGTATCTTCATATAGCAAACGTGTAGCGTCAATAGAATGTCACATTAACATTAAAACTACAAACCACCTATTACCGTAGCGTTAATTTTGTTAATAAATTTGAAACTGATCACATAAAATGTTTCCAAAGTGTATTTAATCTTGGGTTACTCGGACCTGTTTCGCTCTAAAAAAAAGAACCGGTTCCGTTTTAGGAATAACTGAGTATTGTGCAACAGCCTTATTACGATGGCCTTATTCAAAACGGACGTCTCCAAAATTCTTTCAAAGGGTAGAGAAGGGGTTTCTAATTTTAAGGACACTACCAACCCCTAGCGTTAAGGAATCTAGTATAAATAGGTGGCTTTAACCGACTTTGGAAGTAGTATGACATTACAGCTTTGTAATCGGCCATCTACATGAAAGGTGCCTATTGCTGGATTGTGTTCACAACTGGCAGTTTGTACAGTACCGTTTATTATAATTGAAATAGTTTTTAATTCTACTAATACTAGAGTAACTAGATAGTCTGATTAATTTCCAAAAAAAATATCGATTTTTTAAACATATTCTACTAACCTCGAGATTCTTTAAATATTGATGTTTTTGTCTACTTTTTGAATACAAATGCGTATTTGTTGACTCTTAAGTTCAAAAGAACCGGCATCAATTTCTTATAGTATATAATCATAACTTATGCAACTAGTGTACGAAAAATATATTACACTAATAATTGAAAATTATACAAACGAGAGAAAATAATCTAATTTAATCAATTGACTAATATGAATTAGGCTTTGGGGCCATTCAAATATTATGTCACACTTTTTTGCTTCTTTTTAAACACCCACCCACCCCTTAGTCACAATTTCCCTATCCCTTATACACAATTGTCACAAAAAACAAACAACCCACCCACCCCCCTAGGTGTGACATAATATTTGAATGGCCCCTTTCTTAATCAAAGGAATAGCAAAGAGTCCCTATAAAGATGTTGGTTAGGCTGAAAATGGACGTGATTCTATTCTTTAGTACAAATTCAGCTCTTTGTATCATTGATAAATCATGCATTGTTCATGTTATGATGCATCAATTTCTTTGATTTGCAAAAAGTATGCGATGTGTCAGCAAATTCTTATTACGTAATCAATTAGATTACGTAATATGAATGAATGGAATTTTCGGCATATTTCTTCTACTTTTATTACCGAATATAATGTACACATATAGCATTTATGAGATTAGAGGTTATGTAAGTGCGAACATGGACATGTTTGCAAGTTCATGCTCAAGCTCTGTAGCAAGCATGCTGTATATATTGGAGCAATATGTAACTATTGAAATTCGCAGCTTATCTTGGAAGTGGTCATTGGTAAGAAACTCAATAGGGAATCTCAGTCATTTTTCAATTTTCACTGACCGTGTCCGTTCCGTCCAGTAAAATTCACTTTTGTGAAATAGCTTCCGTGAAGAACAATTTCCTTCCCACACAGATTTTCACGGCATTTACAGCATTCCATCTCGCGTAGTACCGCTCCTTTTCCAACCAGTTTTGACAGTGAATGGTAACGGAACTGAAGTGTGTAAATGGACCCTACATTTCTTACCTTCGCATTTGTTTCAATTTTTCAATTTTTATCAAACATGCATTAGCTGTTTTTGTAGCATACTCAAGTAACATTGAAGTCCATGTAGGAGAACATATAGGCCTTCTGACCTTTACTGCGTAAATTGTAATACCTTGGGTAGGACTTTTGTAGGGTTTTTCTGGGTGCTATATATGAAAAATTACATACAGCTTGCTGTATACAGACTTGAGATCGTTCTCAGGTCTTTGTTGAACTAATCACGTCAGTTTTACGCTCAATCCCGTCATTTCCAGTTAGGCGAAAAATCTGTTTTTGCGGAACTCGGAACTGTCTTTTAAATGCTGTTCTGCAGAGGGGGCCAATTATCGATTTTTCGCCGAAGAGCGCGTCTGGATTTTGGCCAAAGATTCGTTGAGGATCGGTCTGATTCAGTCAAAATTCAGTCTGTATTGGTCTGATGATAATCTTGTCCGGGACAACTCAAGAGCTCAAACTATCTAACCTGTCTACAGCTTATGGACCAATTTTTCGTTGCAACTTTTTTTTATTTTTTTTTTTATAGATTTTTTGAGTCTTGGAGAGTTTGATCATGAAAATGATGATGATGTTGGTAATAATAACAAATTAATTCTCGTTTAATCAAACAGATTTGGTTTTCACGTGTCCCGTGACTAAGTGAATTTATTAGACCATCCTGGAGAAAATTGATTCCAGCATTATTCATAACAATTAACTTAAAATCCACATGATACCCCTTCCAAGTAACTCTGTACAAGGTGGTGATGGAGATTATGATGAAAATGATAGTTACAATTATATTCCTTTATAATTGAGGTGCACAAAATGAACCAATAAGGGCCTGTGTGTATCTGCTCAAGCACAGTAAGTTCAGGTGTTGGGATATGGTGTTCGCCCTGTGATTCCTAGGTGTGTGGACATTGTTCTGAATGTCCAGTTAAGTATTCTGTCCTCACTCTTATTTCCCACCAGCATGCCCTTGCTTTTAAAGAGGAAATCAAGTTGAGAGAAGGTCCGTTGGATTCACTGGAGTGACCCCACATTCGACGACAGATGGCGCTAGTCAGCATACAAGGTACAACATTACGAATAGATGACAAAATTGACACAAATATCATTTATGTTCTTGAGGAGTTTTCGTTATAATAGTGCTTCTGGATACGAAAATACTCAGTAGTTTACTGGATATTAAATTCGCTGCACCAGAAGATGACCCTTGACCCCTGTATGCTTTTGAAGTTTTGGCGTCATCGGTTTTCTAAGATCTCCCGAAAAACACGCGACGTTCTTCAACTGTCCAAGATGCGGAATACAATGCATGTGTGAGTGAGCGTTGCATCATCGCTGGCATCGGATCAATAAATCTCAAGTTTTAAGTGTTTCTGGGGGATAAACTTTCTACGATAGGCTTATTTATACGCAACAGTAGCTGAAATGCGAACTTTTGCAAATTGGATGGCCGGTTGCGCCAATTTCTGGTTAGATTAATCCGTTTACAAAAGGTTTTTTTACTCACTTCCAGTCATGGGTGGCATACAGTGGAAGCCTATATTCAAACAAATAATGACTTTTTAATTCAATTTTCTAATTGAAAATGTCGAGTATTACGAACCCCTTGTGTAATTTTATCATTTCGATAATCACCATTAGAAATAGTATAATTTTATTTCAATGCAATATATGTAATTAATTTAAATTAAAACACTTTAGTAATGCAATTTTCATGTCCCGTGTATGCTTCAATTTTTTTTTAAAATTGTTTATATCAATATTTAACTAATAGTAAAAATTTAGACATTTGTTGGTGTTGCTGAGAATTTATATTAAAAAAAAAATAATCTTATAGATTAAAATATAATTTTGTTAATCTTTTATAGATTCCAAAGTATAAAATTAGGAATAATGCGGGATAGTTCCCACGAATGTGATTCTATACTAATAACTTATTTAATAAAAAGTAAATAATATCAAACAAATATTTACTTATTTAGATTACCTATTTTATGTGTAAAACCTTGAAAATTTATTGCTCTTTGAGTGTGTATCATTGTATTGTTATTCCATTGGAATTACCGTAATAATGAATATAAATAATATAAAAAATTTGTTTGACTCGGTTGAAAAAAGCCAAAAAGGGATAATGCGGGATGGTTTTCACAAACTGGATTCTGTACTAATAACTTCTTTAATAACAATTAAATAATAATAAAAAGGAGTATTTTCTTATTTATGTTACGAGTAAAACCTTGAAAATTTCTCGATTTGACTAAAAAAAATTTATTTTTGCAGGTTCTGGATTCGGCCAACCCACCAAAAAAAACGAGGTGTCCCTTCCACGGCCTCCCCGATCGGACCATGTCATCCGTTGTACAGTTTTTGATCCGACGCAGGAATCCATAAAGGGGGGGAAATGTCCCCTTTTTCGGGGAATGGGCCATGGCGCTCGTTTCCCGGACGCGTCGTCAGTCGATCGGCGCAGAGAACGCACAACGGAGAGAGAGCAAGGAGAAGAGAGCGAGAGAGAGGCGAACGCAAAAGCAGGCGTCGTGCCATTCGCCCGTCACGAAAAATACCATCGATTTTTGTCTGCCCCCACCTCCGATAGGCCCTGAGTCTGGGACGGTTGTTGCGAATCCCGGCTGCTGCTGCTGCTCGCTGCGTGAACCAGCGCCGCAAACGCTCATCACTCCCTCCCTTTCTCTCTCCGTTTCACTCTCCGCTGCATTCCTCGGATATTCGGCGTCGGTCGCGGCTCCTCCGGACACTCCGTCCCGCGCGCTAACTCTGGACTCACCGTCCGCAGCGCGCGTCCAACGACGACGCACGGATTCCCCCTCCAACGCCTTTCGTCCCGCATCCCCCCTCCTTCGATTCGGACGGAAGACGGACGACCGAACGCCGCCATTTTCGCGTCGGACGTCCTTCGAGAGGAACACGCGGGGGACATCGTCATCGGATGAGACGTGACCGGATTCGATAGGTCCTAAAGTGTAATTCAACGACGGACCGGACATCGGTACCACCTAAACGGGGACAACGAGCGGACATACGGACAGGACATCGATGTGACCCAAGTTTAATTGTGCCATAACGTGAAAACTGGACAACGCCGCGCGCCATTGGTTCAAACGTGACTGGACTCGATTTTGCCGGATTGCCTCTCAGACCGGTCACGGCATTTTACACGTGACGTCATATTGGGCAGTTAGAAATCCGACCCCTCGTTTTTGACGGTCAAGAAGAGCGTCTTGGACCGTCGTCCTAGGTGGACAAGCGCAAGATCGATCCGCGAGGGGTGACCGTCGTCCGGACCCTGTCGCTGCCGCCACCCCCGCCAGGGCGGCGCGGTGGCCTAGCCCGACCTGTGGCGGCTGTGGCGACCGCGGACGCAGTCCCCGCCCCGCACCGCCGACCCGTGCATACGATTCGGCGGCGCCACCTGGGCGTCCTGGCCTCCAGAGGGGGGCCGTTGACGATCGGCGGCAGCAGCGGCGGCAGATCCGCCAAGCGCGGTTTCCTCGGCAGGCGGTTCGGCACGGCGACCCCCAAGTCCGGCAAGGTGCAGACGCGGACTTCCGCGAGGCTAGCGGTGGTCCGAGCGACGGCGGCGGCATCTGGTGGCGGCGGTGGAGGAGGTAGAAGAGGAGGTGGAGGAGGGGGCGCAGAATCAGCGAGCAAAGGAACCGTCACCACGGGACGGCACCACCACCATCACCGGCCGGCGGCGACCACGACCACTACAGCGGCAGCGGCGACAGTCGGCATGCCGGCAGGAGGAGTGGAAAGACCGCCCGTGATGCAGGGAGAGAAAAGGCGGCGGGACAGTAGCGCCGGAAGCGCCTCCGCCCCGGCGGCCACTCCGGCCGCTGCCCCGGGCTCATTCGCGGTGGTGTGCCGCAGGGAGATGTACGATTCGTTCCAGACGTGGGCCCTGAAGACGTACGGCGACAGCGCCAAGACAAAGACAGTGACTCGCAAGAAGTACAACAGGATCGGTAAGATCCTCAAGGGGGAAGAACAGAACAATGCGGAGAACTCAAAGTTTCGCTTCTGGGTGAAGGCCAAGGGCTTCCGAATGGGACCACCACCTGGACATCCCAACGAAGGGAAAAGGGGAGAGAATGTGCTCTACGTGCCCTGTGCTCCAGTTAAGGTAGAAATTTATCTTTTCACACCTTTCTTATTTTTTATGTACTTTCGTATTTTGTGCACTTCTTGTGCTTACCAGAGTTGCTCGATGGCCAACGTGCGTGCTGCACACATGTGTGGACATAAACAAATTAGGTACCGCGAAGAGCGCCCCTCGCGGCATAACACAAAGTGAAGCGAGTTTGAGGGGAAGTTTTCATCGGCGGCCATCTTGGGAGTCGCGATGCTGCTTTATAATGAGGGCTTACGGTGTTTTTAAATATATTTCGGCTTACTAAACTAGATTGCACATTTATGAGGTGAAATTTTAGATATTAGCTATAGTTCCTGCAATGAAATGTTTCAAATATTTTTAATTACTAAAAAAAAAAGGAAGAGCTTTTTTTTTCATAAAGACACACTGATTAAAAATACCATTTAACGAATTGGAAATTTCTTCAAATCACTGCTTTTCTATAAAGAAAAATAAAATCAATATTCAGTTTCAATCATTCAAAATTTGTGTAATTTTTAATTTTTTCAAAGAAAAATATCCTCGTGTCCAAATAAGAAAAAAGTTTCCACTACCTGTTTTTGTCAAAACGAGTGTAGCAAAGTTTGTTATTTAAGTTACTAAAACAGCTTATATTTGAGGGAAAATCAAACAAGCACAAAGTGCAATCAAGGAGCAGGTTATACCCTCGAAATATTGCATAGTTTACAAATTCCTCCTCCAGAGGGTCTTCACCCCGTAGTTTCTTACATGTCCACCAGGATGAATGTCTAATAGATATGGAAATGTTTATCGATTTTAGAAAAAAAAAATGAGATGATGCCGATGAGGAAGCTGGGTAATTTTAACGCGCCATCGATGCAAATTCTATCATTTTATCCAACTTCAGTGCGTTATCAGTTGCTCATGAGAGAAAACCACTTGGACGTCCATATGCCACGTTTTGCAATGCAATTATCAATTCGAACAGAACTTACTTTTTATGCGGGAACTGCTATTTCAGAGCGGAAGAGTAAATGCTAAAACCATATAAATGTTTCTGGAAAAAAACACCACATTTCATTGTCTCATAAAATTGTCTTAAAATATCCGCATTGGTAAATCAAATTAATTGAATATTGAGGTGGACAGAGTATAGATGTTGCAAGTATAGTGCAAGTTCAACTTTTAACCATGCTAAGCGTAACGAATTTTAACTATACACTCCTTTAGTTCCTATTTGAGCTGTCATGTTGCGCCATCTGGCCACAAGTAATGAAAACAGAAGGACAACCATTGTTTTAATGGGAGGCCATTAAATCTACCAAATGTCTGCTCATGAGGGGGTATGGATGAAAGCAAAAAGCGAAACGAGGAAACCCTGCAGATCTTGGAGTGTCACCTTATAAGGGCACACGTCTCAAAGGGTTAGCTACTCAATCAGAATCAGAGTAAATATGGCTACCGTGCTGTTCGAAATGAGCCATGTCACACGTGTGATCACCTGTTTTAATGAGCATCTAACAGGTGCAAGATATAGGAGAAAGCTTCGTAAAAATAATCTTTAAAAAACATCAAAATTGGTGTTATTAAGCGATTTTTTTCGATTAAATTACGCCGTTAAAGCCTCTCAAACTTTCATTTATAAAGTTCAGTGGATGAATTTTTTGGTTAGTGGCTACCTGTCCGCAGTCACTGACTCTTGCGTGCTTTCGAACCGACCTGGATTTCGTGTCAGACATTGTGAGTCGTGAACAATGTTTGGTTCGAAATGTGTTTTATGTTTGCATTTGTTGCCATGTTTGCTTATTTTCTCAAATCCTTAATGTTCCGTCAACAAGTGAGTCCGACACAGATGGCAATGTTACAAATGATTGATCGGATGTAACAAATGTATTCACTTTTAAATTACAACTTATCGTAATTTCAACTAGCAGCGCCATCTCTTGCGATATGGTTAAATGACAGAGAAATGAATGTGTAAACTCATTTCAATGTTTCAAATACCTTTAGCAGTATTTAAATTATGTATAAAATCATTAAGTATAGAGCTAGGTTCCTTTCCATGACGTTTGGGTCCTGCTAAACCATCCTAAACCTTATTTCATATTCAAACTCCTTGGAGAAATTTAATTATTTCATGATTTCTAGGTGAAATGTCTCCAAATTTCGTTTAAGAAAATCTTACTGGTCAATTTGCTCGCAATGATTAGTGTCCATAGTCAATTTGAAATCAGCAGTGCTTAATTTAAAGCTAATTGCTCATCTGCATGGATAGTTTTTAATTGAAAATGTCTAATTAGCTAGGAAGTCCAATTAACCATCTAATTAGTGCATCTCGTTTACTCGGCATATCCACGACGACGTCATTAAGCTGTCGGCCACATACCCTAATTAATGTTTGCCATTGGCCGTCGCGATCATGACGTCACTGAAGATTGAGTCATATGTCTCTTGCTTTGATTATATCAGAACGAAACTTATATGGTCCCAATAGGAAGCTGGACCCATTAACCGAAGCTCATATAATACTTTAAGAACTTGGGTGGAAAAACATGTATAATGTATGTACAATGCAGTGGTGCAGTAAGGCTATTTGGCGCCCAGGGCAAAACACCCAAATTTGCGCCCCTCCCCCAACTGGTATCTGGAAAACAACATTGTTTGTATTGTGTTACTTAATATAAAGTGTACTTATCAAGTTTCAACAATAATGAGTTTAATATATAATCCAACTAATCCATTTTAATACGTTGGGCCCCCATTGGCACCAACTAGCCACCAGAGCTCGGGGGGCTTCCCCCCCCCCATCCTTCGCTGTGCCACTGCATGTATGGACATGCATGACTTATTCTAAATATTCTATAAGTTTAATAATATCCCGTATATGGTCATTATGCCCGTTCAAACGATAACTATGGTGTATACAATATTCCATGGTCCCATTATCCGGAATTCACTTTAATATGCATCAAAACTAATTAAGCACCTAATATACATTGTTAATTTAATTTTCAAAGCAACTCTTTTCTCAAATCTTTGATACTGTAGTTGTTCGCGTAATCCTATTAATTAGCTTTCATCTTCCTTAAAAACCTTTTATTTTTCATTTTTTAAAAACTTGTAAAAATACATAAATGGCTATTAATTAGACATCATACTGCACAAAAATGTTGAAAATCCTTTTTATTGCATCGTTAGCAGACTGCAATTTAATAAACATTTAGGGATTATTTTCTTAATTGCTGTTGTACGGATGAGATCTGCCCCCTTAAACGACAATCAAGTAAATTGGATAATTAAGCGAGCATTTGATAACAACGACGATGACAATAAATTATTTTCTAGGATCGAGTGCATCCTGTGGATTTCAGATAAAAAAAAAGCATAAATAGGCGCAACTGGTTGTTTACAATAGATACAATGGTCTCTTTTGCATTCTCATTTAAATTCCTCTATTTATTAATTACCACTTGCACCGCGTGTTTTGATATGGTTAAATACGTTAATCGACCAACTCGGGAAACAATGAAAACAGATATTTAGAATTAATATAAATTCATAAATTAAACATGACGATTTTTACACGTCGTCATGATTTATTTGTTATTGATTTTTAATATCTAACTTGTGTTTTGTGTAAATATGAAATGGAAAATCTTTAAAATTTTAAAAGAAAACTTTCTTAAATTCACTGTCACGAGGTTTAGTCGATTTTCATATTTATGTTTTTTCGACTGGTGTGCCGCAAAGAATCAACAGGTGTGCCGCTGAAGTTTGCAGAATAGTTGTAAATGTACGTTTTACATACTAATTGTTATAAATAGAGGCCAAGTCGTGTGGCGCCGGAAATTACTTCTACTTATTATAAAATAGAAAACTTCGGATTAACGCCCTTAAAAGTTCTTAAAATCAGTCTTTAAATTTTCATCCATAGTATTTTGTAAACATTTCTGGTCTAAACAAACTCAAAAGAGGTCGTTATATTTTATCTGACGTTGTGCTGTGATGTCTATAATCATATTGCTTCTGCCGGATGACGTGGTCACGTGATGGTGACGTCACTGCTTATTTGAAAGCACGTCAGTGACCCATGGCGGGTCACTCCCATCCATGTTCCATGTCTCTTCTGCGAGGGGCCTAAGGGTCAAATCTCTGGACATTTGCCCCTATTTTAAGGTTGTCATGGCAACGAGAGTAATCTGACTTCGATAGCAGCTTTTATAGCGTTCACATCCAAGGCCTTTCAGTGCCACGGTCAAGTATGCGCATGCGCGGCTCTACCCAGATCCAACCTGGGTTGGCCCTGGAGCGTCAACAACGCACTGGACATAAGCCTAGTGCTTACAGCAATACAATGGTACGAATTCTCAAGTACAGTATTTGAAGTACAAATAACACGTTAAATATCTCACTGAAAATCTGTCCCTCAACGTTGTGAAATTCAAGATGGAGGATTACCGAATTTATTAACTATATATGATTAATTGAGAAATCAAACACGGTATATTTTATGACAATACTGCCATGGCATTTGCTTAAATACCCCCATTTATTCGTTGGTATCATGACATAATCGTTTCAAGATGGCGGCTTCCTATTTCGTAATTCTGGGATCCGCCATCTTGAAACCACCTTCTTGATATTCAATTTTTTTCTAGAATACCTAATATATGCTTTTAGTTCCGAATTTGTTCAACATCCTTGAGATCGTTGCTGCATTGCTGACATCTGCTTAAATACCATCTTAAGACGTGTCACTACATTCATTCGTTTGTATCATGAAGGTTGTCGCCAGTCTCAAAATGGCGGCTTCCAATTTCGTAATTCTTGGAGGCGCCATCTTGAAACTAGTTTCTCGATACCAACGAATTTGGATTCGTACCACAGTTGTATATCTGGTACTTTTTTTTTTAAAGACCATTTTAAATCGTTCCATTCATTCGTTAGTAACCTGTGATGGAGGTTGTCGCCCATTTCAAGATGGCGGCTTCCTGTTTCGTAATTCTAGGAGGCGCCCCATCTTGAAACCACCTGTAATTTCGATACCAACGAATTTGGATTCGTATACCACAGTTATATATCTGGTACTTTTTGTTTTCTAGAATACCACATATGCTTTTAATACGGAATTTGTTCGACAGTATTGTAAACATGTGTTTAAAGACCATTTTAAATCGTTAGTAACAGGGATGGAGGTTGTCGCCCGTTTCAAGATGGCGGCTCCCTGTTTAGCAATTCGCCATCGACTTTAGGGTAGATGGGTTTCTGGGTTGGGTCGTTGAAAATGGATTTTCGTTAGTAGGCCTACAGGGGGAGCGTTACGTGCGTGGAAATCGTTTTAGCGTCTCGTTTTTTTAGTTGTTTTTTTCGAATATATACCTTATTATAGAGCTAGTGAGAGTGAGCGAGAGAAAGAGACCCTCCTCTTCGTCTGGGCCTTTTTCGTTTTCACTCTCTGCGAATCGATTTCTGGCAGAGAGCTTCGTCTCTGAATTGCGAACCAGACGCTGTTCTAGGAACTTGCGCCGATCACGTGGTCGTAGCACGGCCCGCACAATAGGTCCCATTACGATACACCGTATATTATAATCTAGATCCCAATGGTGAAAAACTCTCGCCTCTGGTTTTCCACGAATTTTCAGTCTGGAGACCATTAGGGCACGCCTGCACTAAGTCGCTGCGATTAAAGTCGATCCGCGACTAAGTCCTTCATGCGTGAAACGAATACTTTCTTGGTCTTTATTTCATCCTTGAGAATAGACCCTCGATCGGCCTAAAGAACTCAGCGCCATCTATGGTGAATGATGCCATGCCGTCCCAAAATGGCGCCCAGAGGAGCTTATAATCTTGGATAGGGTCACTCTTCGAGGTCTTAGCGCCTTGTGGGACCATCTTGGAGCATCCATGATATATTTTTCATGGGAATTTAAACACGCTTCATAGAATAATCGAACTTGCCCCAACTATAAATGAAGAGTGGCACATTACCGACAATTTATGTGTAACCATGCATGTATGGGCCAGTTTGTTTCATAATTATTACATAATGTAACATGAATGATATATGCCGGTCTCAATAATACTAAGGTGAAGTCCGGGAAAGTCTGGAAATGTGCTGGAATTTGTATGACCTTGTTATGCCTGGAATTTATGTAGCATAAACCGAATAAATATTTTATAAGAAACACAATTTTCAAATTTTCTAGACAATTTTTCAAAGTTTTTGGAAACAAAATTGTGGTAATTGGTCGTGGGATAGGTCCTTGAAAATCCTTTAAATATGCTTAAATTTTTCCAGCAAATCCACTATGTATAAATTTATTTACACTACCATTTATTACACGCCCTATAAATTTATGTATAGCAAATGTTCGGTTAATCTGACATTTTTACCAATTTCTACAAAGCTGAAATTTCAAATTTCGGCTAATCCGAACAGGTCCCGGTCCCAATAAATTCGGATTAACGCGGTTCTACTGTATACCCTGTTCTGGTATACACACAGTATACATGAATTAACCCCCTAATTCTCCCCACATAATTCCCAACCATAACAGTACAAATAAGGGCAAACCTTGGCATTTAGGGACATGTATAATTTCATGTATTTTCCACTCTGAAAGTTTTTACAAACGAAGTGATTTTTAAAAAATGAAAATAACAAGTAATAAGCAAGCTGGTGTATTTATGAGTATTGATGTCCATCGCGAGGGTCGCTCCACCTGGCGCTTATAAATGATGTGAAATCTGGATAGATGTTCGTATAGGACGTGCCCTGCTTTTCCGATCTGCCCCCGCCCTGTTCCCCGGGCCTCTTTTTTTGGGTTTTATCTCGTCGTAAGCCCTGCTTTTCTCTCCCCTCCTTAATAACCCCCCTATCTAACTCCCTTCACTCCCTTCCTCCCCCAATCGATCGAAATGGATTTCAGAAATGGCATTTGGCGACGACGTGAAACCCTCTCCCAGCACGAACTTAGGCCTGAATTTGGGACGAGGCTCTCGATACCCACGCACATTCGGTAGGATTGTTCACAAAATCCTCGACCATCTAACCGGGGAAATATCACAATGTTCCTTGGGTTGATATTGCGGTGTAATTTCTGGATGAGATCGAGTTCCACATGCATACGTTTGGATTATGGCCAGTTGGGAAACATTGTTTTAAGGTCACTTTTGGTATATTCTGTATTGATAGGATGTGGACATGCTGGGATTGCTAATGTGTTCTATAAACGCCACTAGAGGGTGCTGAATTGTAATATGGCTAAACTCAAATATGGTATAAACCTAAAATTGTCGCGCCACACTGAACAAGGGCCATGCATTCTTTTGAGTATGAATTTTGTAAATATATTCTGGAAATATTAGAGAACTGTTCAATTTTTATAAATATGAATTATTTGAAACAGGATTTGATTTTTATTGGAAATATTTACGAGCATCCTAATTGGACCACCAGGAATGATTTCCTAATACATGCACAGTGTTTTTCGGTTATGTATACGTGTAGGTGTTTTGTGCACCATGTGTAGAATAAATTCAAACCCCGGAATTGTTTTTTAGGGATGTAGGTGGGGTGTACCTGTGCCCATATCCCATTCGTAGTTTTTCACCTGCGCTTCTTTAATAAAATGTATCCATAAATAATGACTGCCAGCATTGTTGGCACCACATGTGTTCACCCTAAATGAGGCGGGGGTGAATTTCACATGGGGTAATAACCCCTATATTCTCGTAACCTCCGCACATTTCATGGGGGTTCACCTGCGTCACCAACTCATTTTCACGCTTGAAAAGGGGCGACATCTAGGGGACAAGAGTACAAATCGTCACGATAATAATGAATCATTCGAGAATGGAGAAACACCTGGTGGCGTTCGGATCGTTTCATTATCATTTTGGATTAAAATATGTTTTCTTTTCAATTACAGGTTCATTAGCGACACTTTATAGTATTTGTACCGTATTGGAACAATTGAGCTATATATTCCATTTTATGAACCATATGTTTGAAAACGTGTAGCACCATATACATTTATGCAACATGCCATATATGTTTTAAACCATTAAGTCTATCATTGGATGCATGGAGATGTAGGGACATATATATGCTACCACACAAGGGCAGACATGCCCAATTTCTAATATGTCCATACCCATGTTATAAGCATATTAGAAATTGTACACATACATTCATTTATGTGTCATAAACATTATTTTTTTCCAAATACACCACTTGGGATAGTTCCTAGAATTTAGACTTCACATGCTAGGCGTTATTTTGTCAAAAATGAAAAATAAGTGGCGGCCATGACCAAATATACAGTATAAGATTTCCTTTAAAATCCTAAACCTTCCGATGCCATGGCATGCTCCTCGATGCTGCTATTGACTAATGGAGTGCTTGGCTCCCCCCAAATCCTCATTTGAAAACTTTTCTCCCTTCTCTCCTCATTATTCCACACCAGACGCAAGCCGTTGAATAATAACATCCCGACGAAGGGCTCATTTCCATATACGAAGCCACGCTGCCTCCAATAATTGCTCGCTCCACTCTCTTAGGGACCTCTGTAGCACGGGGAAAACTTGAGATGTCCAGGATGTCGCCTCCAAGGGATGCAACGTTGCTATTGCCACGTTAATTTTGCGTTTTTCGGTATTTCGTAACTGTTTTTTTTTAACCGCGAACATGGCAGGCCCAAAAGTTTTAAGAATGCATTATTTATATCTAGCGTAAAAATTAAAGAACAACCTCATCTTAAATATTTTTCTATCAGACTGAAACATACGTTTTGTCAATTGAGGTAGGCAAACACTGCTAACACCAGAGTTATACACAGGAGCATGATTATGGTAAATTTATTATTTTTCAATATGCTAGTGAAAACATATTATGACCAGTTTCTGCTAATATGGAAGCTATATATGACCATGTGTGGACCATGCATCATGCATGGAAATGCCTGGAAAATATATTGGCAAACTTGGTATGTATGTCATGATGTTCAGTTACTGGTCTAGCCATTATATATGTCCCATGTAGTATGTATGTCTTTTCCATCCGGTATGCAAACAAAGATTTTCGTAATCTTTTATATATTTCCGAAATCGAGGAGGAGCCACGACTTGAAAATGTAAACAATGACGTCATAAGGAAAGCCATCTGTCTGCGCATTATGTATGACAAATGCAATCGATTTGCGGTTGAAGCGCGGGTTTGTTTATTTACAAACATAAAATGCAACAATTGCACTCCAGCGACGCAACAAGTAGAAAACGTGGATGATTTTTATACCATTTTATTTTTGAACAATTGTCTATTGAAATGGTAACCAAAAAAAAAATTATTCTTAAGATTCCTAATAATGGTTTTAGTGACATGAAATTATATTCTATACCCGGTTGGAAGGAAAAATATAGCCTTTTATAGTTTGGATCATGACCTATTTTATGTATGGCTATACCAGAAATTAGACATACTGCATTGTCATATACGCACATTTAAGGACCTAAGCCTCTCTACGCTGTTTGTATACCATTAATTGCATAATTTTTGGCCATTCTTTGACTCGAAATCTAAGAATATGCCATAAATAACCATTTTAGCCTGGTAAGTTCCATTTAGAGCATAAACATGTACAGTGCGTGTGAAATGTCCATGATTTTACGTGTCTTATTTCCATAAAAGCACTTTCTGTCCACATTGGCCCTTGCACCCTCTCTTTGTCATTGTGGGAATGACTTCCATATTTCCAGACGTGTCGTAGAGGACGATTTCTCTCTATGGACCACGTAAATTACCCTTGTTTCGTTTCTGAATAAAACATGTCCTTCGTCCATTTTTTTTTGCCACCACGCTTCTTCTTCTTCTCTTCTCTTGTCCTGGGACTGGTTGCCTAGGGCAACCTAGACAAGAGTATTGTGAGGAGCTTGATAGGGCTTCTAACAGCATAGCACTGTCGAATATGGCGCTAGTAACCGTTAAGCTGGAATTGTAGGATTAAATCGGCGAATATTTGGAACATGCTTTTTGGAGTTCAGAAATCTGTAGCAAACTGCTTCTGAAATGTTTTCACGGAGAACACATGAGGGTATATCTAATCAGGGCCTTGAAATTCGGGAAAATTGAGAATTCTGCTTGAAATTTGTATTGAAACACCAGTTTTTTCTGGAATTTCCAGTTCGTGTTGGAAATTTCTGTTCATCGGATAAATTCTGTATAAAACCAACCAAATCCTTGGAATATGATTTTTATCCAACACATTTACTGTACATCCTGTATATATAGATATAAACTCCATATTTGCCCAATTTCTGATAATGTGATAATTTTTCTTACATGTAGTCTCAAGATTACAGGATATAGCAATCGAGAATTCAATTAGAACTTTGTGTTGGAATAAATGTACAGTTTTGAAACCTGGATTTGTGTCAAAAAGGCGGCCATTTTTTTTTTTTTTTTTTTTTTTTTTTCACCATTTTGGCTGTACTAGATTTCCCTCCGTCGCCGGGGTTCTGGGTATACATGTCGGCGTCGCTCGGGTCACCGCTTCCGGTTGCTGGAGCGCCACGCCGCACCCAATGGCGTCGTTGCCAGGGCGACGCACCACCGTAATGGAGAGTGAGTGCATAACCCCCTCGGAACATTAGCCCCTCTCCCTAAGCGGAATTCCAATAAGAGTCACCCCATCGACGATGGAACAGTCGCTGACCACCGCCCTCTGTTTCTCTCTTTATGGAGGCCATAGAGACCAACGATTTATGGTTGCACCAGCGTGTCCTTCGCTAGAGCACCACGAGGCGACTCCTACGTACGTTCTTAGATATTTCCACAAAATTCAATGAAAAAATTGTCTTTTCACTTTCGTATAGCTTTTTTTTATCCTTTGGAAGTTTTTTTTTGTTGGTTTGGTATCGACGCATGATTTCAATGACATTCTGACTTGAATTGCATCCCTTCTCAACGTCCCGTCGAATTTTGGGCATATTGCAAAATTCTGCGAACCATGGAGATTAAGACCCAATTAAGCCATGGCAGTTCAATGAAGATATTGGATTGATATTTAAAGCAGCTAAAGGGAAAAGTTGTGAAATTCAATGTATGATTTTCTCCTTATGTCTTAAAAAATGTATATACTTGCAAAACAGAAATTCAAGTATTTATGTAACAGAAATTGAACACGTATGAACTGACATAGACTGAAATGCCATGTAGGGGCATATACATACAGTATGTCTAATTTCTAAGATGTGCATACATAGTATTTGGCATTTGTCATATACACTGTGAGTCATAAAAAAGTAGAACTCAATAAAAAAATTGCACAACTTGGAGAAAAATGCTTCGATTTAAATGAAATTTGGCACTTACATAGAACTATAGTGTAATAACAAAAATGAATTATAAAATGTTCTGGACATGCGACAAATCTTGGATTTTGTCAATTCAAGACGGTGCACTTGCTCACCGTGCTCGGGAAACGCCACAGTTCATCGAACTCAAACAGTCCGGAATTGAATCCGGTGATCTACAAAATTTGGGGAGTTCTCCGGGAAAAGGTTTACGATTCGAAGATTAATAATATCGAAGACTCGAAACTACGAAGTAAAAAAACTTGAACTCGACCAGTGTATAATCGATTCGTCAATCAAAGAATGGCGTGTTAGACTCCGGGTTTGTGTAAATGACACCGTAGTGCATTGTCAGAACATTTTATAATTCATTTTTGTTCCTACACTAATATTCAATGAAAGTGTCAAATTTAATTTAAATCGAAGCATTTATCACGAAGTTGCGATTTTTGTATTGGGTTCTACGTTTTTATGACTCACATTGTACGTATATGCCATATACAGTATATTTTTTCCATCTGGGTTAAGTCTGTTATTTTCCTAATGGAAAAAAGGTGAGGGGGACGAGTGTAGAAAAATAAAAGTATTTAAAACATACTTTATATGGGACATTTCATGTATGGATGTATCAGAAAATGGTTATATATGCCCATTTATACAATGGGAAATATATGTCCATAAATTAACATACATACTTACGAGTAAATCTCCATAAAAGTTTCAATTTCTTTAACGTCCTTATTTGTGGAATTCTGTTATGACCAATTGCAGTTTATAACAATACACGCTTTCAGGCATACATGGTGAATTTCACATATTGTCATATTTATAAAAGTTTCATACAGGATTTTCTGTTAATTACACGGAAAAATAAATCTCATTTGCATAAACATTGGATTATCTTTTTATTTAGACCTTTGTAGGAAATTAACTTTAATGAGCAACGTAATGTTGTGTCTCGGTCGCATCCCCCAGTCAGTGACGTTGGTTGTCTCTACCACCTCCATTTGTGGACATCCCCTGGGAAGTGCCCCATGCACCCAATCTATACGGCGCTCCAAAATGAGAGTGCACGGACGGTGCATAATACATAAGTGAGCCACGGGATGATTAAATGGGTGTCCCGAATGAGTCCATATGTTCGGTCCACCCCCGCAAACAAACAGATACGACCGAATTAATGGGATGAGGGGGGGTGGGGAGGTCACGTGCGCCTCTCCACATATTACACCAGGATCCCTCATGTTGACATTGCAGGTATGTGTTATCATTGGCAACCATGCGCGCAGTCCAATTCCCCTCTCTCTCTCTTTCACTCCTCCTGAAATGGGGCACGGCGACACGGTTGCCATGGCAACGTGCGCGGGGTCGTAATCTGGAGGCCCGTGGGGTCCACCTGGGTTCGAGGTCCTGCCGTTCCGCACTTTCCCGCTTCTCACGTTTACTTTCTCCCAGCAGGATTAAGGATTACGCGTTGTGGAACCTCACAGCCCCCCTCAAACACCACCATCATCATATCCCCACCCCCCTCACAAATTTTCCATCCCACACCGTATCCATTTTTATGAAGTTTGCTTCAACCATCCATCTAGCCTCGCCCAATTTTATCGTCCCGTTTTCATTAAAGTTGATGAAGCCGCATCGAGGTTCCCAAAGCTTGGAAGCCATTTTTGGACGGGTAATTAACCGGAAGCAGCACCTGATTGGCAGGGCTAATGAGTCGCCCACAGCCTTTCGAAATTGCAGCCTGTCTCTAGTTAGAACTTGTGCTTTTGCTCAACCCACGGGACTCCAACGTCACTCGATGTTCATCATGTACGAGTATTTGTGAATCAGGGATCATCGATGTGTTCTAATCAGAGTTGGTGGAAATTCTCTTTGGAAAAAACGTTGTTATTCCAAGATCGTGGAGGAATCTCTACGAGCATCTAGCGAATGCTTGTCTTAGAATACTGATGAGTCCGGTGAATCCGTGATCATTGGTGAGTTCATGACCAATGGGTGATGATGGATGAATCTTGCTGAAGAAAAAAACAGTATCGTGGCAATTTGATTTGAGGAATTCTAACGTATTGAAGAATCGCGAGCATTTATGAGTTTTGGCGATCTTTTTAAAAAGAAGTGAATTCGTGAATCTTGCTAGGTCGGCATCATTGGTGAATCATTTAGAAAAATGGGTCTTGGAGAATCTTTTGGAAAAATGGGTCTTGGGAATTCTTTTGGAAAAATGGGTCTTAAGGAATCTTTTGGAAAAATGGGTCTTGGGGAATCTTTTAGAAAAATGGGTCTTGGGGAATCTTTTGGAAAAATTGGTCTTAGGGAATCTTTTAGAAAAATGGGTCTTGGGGACTATTTTGGGAAAATGGGTCTTGGGGAATCTTTTGGAAAAATGGGTCTTAGGGAATCTTTTAGAAAAATCGGTCTTGGGGAAGCTTTTAGAAAAATCGGTCTTGGGGAATCTTTTAGAAAAATGGGTCTTGGGGAATCTTTTGGAAAAATGGGTCTTAGGGAATCTTTTAGAAAAATGGGTCTTGGGGAATCTTTTGGAAAAATGGGTCTTGGGAATGTTTTGGAAAAATGGGTCTTGGGGAATCTTTTGGAAAAATGGGTCTTGAGGAATCTTTTAGAAAAATGGGTCTTGGGGACTCTTTTTCGAAATAATTTGGTCTTGGGGACTATTTTGGGAAAATGGGTCTTGGTGAATCTTTCAAAAAAATCGGTCTTGGGAATCTTTTAGAAACTTGGGTGAATTCACGGTCATTGTTGAATCGCGATGAGCTATTTTATTATCTTTGATGAATTTTAGGAAAGATGTGAGCGTTAAGAGCCTGTCCATCGACAATGAATCGAAGCAAAGTTTTTAAATCTTGAATTTAGTGCAAAACAAAAATGAAATCATTGCATTGAATCCCATTCAATCTTCTTTGAATTCCCCATGGAATCCTGAATCTTTAGACGCGACCTTAACTGCATCAAGCATGAGTCATCGGGGATACAGAAATCTTTTTTCCCTAAAATGCGAAGCTAACCACCGGTCGGTGTGACCTGGAGATTTTTGAAACAGGACTAGGTGGCGCAGTAACCGCTAATCCGTTTTGGAAACAGCAGCCAGCCGTCGTTGTATGGACGCAAATCGTTGGGCTTAATTGAGGAAAATGAGCGAATTTGAAGGCTTAATGCGTCGTCGGCTGAAAGGGGGAGCGCCCTAACCAATTTGCGCAGAGGCCAAGCTGAGATGGGACAAAGATCCCAATTACGGCCACGTGCTGCCGAGTGGCAACACGGAGCACTAGGGGTGACCAGGACGGGAGAATCCGAGGAAAAAAAATCGATAACGCTGGCAAATGAGTCGGAAAGCTGTCGGCGAGATCGTTAGGAGAGCGCATTGCGGAGGGCGACATCTGGTGGAGACGCTCGGCGAATATGTCATGCCACTGCTGTGACCACCATACCAAGGGGGGAAGGGGATCATGTTTTTGAATTAACAAATACAACATCTTCCGTTAGCAATAGGACCATAACGGTGTGATCCAATAGAAATATTTGGGCATTTTGGTGACCCTGGTGGAAAAATTGCATGGTCGCTACTGTGTAGTGTATATGTAGCTCTTATTTGGAACCCTCACAGGGTGGTTCATATTCAGGATATAGAGATGGTCCAGCAGGGCAGCCAGATTTGTTAAGGTGAATCAGAACCTATCACTTTCAATGGGTGAAATTTCAAAACACAATCACAGCCAAACAAAAAGAGATTAA